>BJBW01004372.1:104557-135769 GCA_004320125.1 Scolopax mira
ATTTGAGTGGAACCTCCTGTGTTCCAACTTACGCCCATTGGAACTGGCATACCCTCATCCTCTCACTGGCAACCACTGAAAAGAGTCTGGCTCCCTCCTCCTTCAACCCACCCTTTAGATATTTATAGGCGTTAATACGGTCTCCCCTCAGCCTTCTCTTCTCCAGGCTAAAGAGTCCCATCTCTCTCAGCCTTTCCTCGTTGGGAGATGCTCCAATCATTGAATCATCTTTGTTGCCCTTCGCTGGACTCTCTCCAGCAGCTCCCTGTCCCTCTTGAGCTGGGGAGCCCAGAACTGGATGCAGTATTCCAGTTGTGGCCTCACCAGTGTCTAATAGAGGGGGAGAATGACTTCCTTTGACCTACTGGCCACGCTCTTCCCTGTGCAGCTCAGGATTCCGTTGGCCTTCCTGGCCACAAGAGCACACTGCTTGCTCATTGTCATTTTGCTATCAGGACCCCCAGATCTTTCTCTTCAGAGCTTGTCTCCAGCACGTCCATGCCTAACCTGTACTGGTGCCTAAATTCTGATTTTTGTAATTTTTTTCCTGATATAATGACAAATACTGTATAGACATTGAAAACTGAGATAAATACTACATTCAGAAAATAGATTTCTGATCTCCTGAAAAAAAAAGTTTCTCTTTCTTTGGTACTAATGAATAAAAGTGATATCTGGACCATTGTATTTTGGAAGTGGAATTTGGGGATTATATTTATACACACATATAAGTTTGTGTATTATACTTTCCTTGCTTAATAATATTAAATCCTGCATTGACAATGGAAATAATGAATACCAAAGACACTAAGAAATGCTGAACACATTTGCAATGCTTTCTTTTCTAATGAAGGATGAATACTATCTCATATATTTGGCATGTAAGCATATTGTAGTACATTTTTGGTCAAAAGAGTGTAAAAGATAGTACTTCTGCAATAATGAACGCTAGATAGATATAATTGCTCCTATTCAATTATTTTGTAATCAGTGGTAAAATATTTTTATCAGAAATATTCCAAGGAAAAAAATTATATATTTTAAGGTAGAAATTTTCTTACTGTTCAGTAATTTATAGACATTCATATCAGATTCAGATACCTGACTATTATTTGAGTTACTGTTTGTATTTGCTGTAAACTAACACAAACTTTGTCAGCCAAAACGTATGTAAAATTCTAACACTGCCTATGTAGAGAATAAATCAATTGGCTTGTCCCATTTTTTAATCCTGTTTTATTGAATATTCAGCTAAGTTCTGTAGCTCATTTTCCTTTCCATCTAACTCTACTTAGGCTCTTACCTACTATACAAATTTAACCGTCTCCTACATTAAGAAACAAGAAGGGGCACAGTTTTTCATAAAATTGAACATGTCTATACATTTATAAATTCTCAGATTAGTCTTTCAAAATAATACTGTACATGAGCAGATGGTTTTATTTCCATGCAAATAGAAACTTCTGAATACTTTAGAAGGATCAGTGAAGATTATTTGTGAGCCTACTTTTAAGTCTGGAAGTTGATAATCTGACTTCCAAAACAAATGGTTACACAAGATCTCAACTAACCTGAATCAGACCTGCTAAAATGTATGTTTGCCACTAAAAATATCACTATGTGTTTCTCATTTCACTATTTCACTTGGTTACAGTTCTTTATAATTTAGTCATGCTTGATTCTGAACCATACACTGACAGTTATTTTCTGTTTGAATACCTTCTTGGTACTTTTGCTTCATACTTTCGTATTACAGAGCTCTGATATCTGGGATTGCAAGAAGATCAGTCATAAAAAAATAAGTGTTTTAATCTATGATGTTGGAAGATACAGAAAAATAATTGGTTTTGTTGCTGGGCATTCTTTATGTTCTCAGACATAGAAAGAGAAGTGAGAAGAATCACTTTCTCTCTGGACAGAGTGAAACTTAAAGTACTTATCTCCTAGAAGAATACTAGCAGATAGGTAGAAAACATCTGAAACACTACTTGTCCTAACCCAGTGTTGTATTTTTGAGTCCTTCACCATGATGTCTCTTTGTTTCACACAGAAACTGTCCTATATTACCTATTTTGTATGATGATAATGTTATGCTATTAATACCTTAAAGAAGCACAAAAGATTTTTTTGTTACTCATATTTTAATAAAGAAAGAGTTTACACTTACAGATATTTTTAGATGTATTTTTAAGTTGCCTTCCAGAGGAGAATAGCATTCTTGTTTCTCATGGTTATTTGAAGAAACAGAAAAGTACTTTATTTGGTCATATGGCACCAAACTGAATGTAAAGCAGAAGATTTCCAGGCCTATATATTGAAAACTATTTTAGCTTTACAATTCTTTGTTTGATTTTTCCAGAGATGGGAGAATAACCTCAGGCATAACACATAGGCAAGTGTTGCCAAATTCATAACCCCATAGTGCTAATTTCTAGAGTGTACACATACCAGCAGCTCACAAAGAGATAGCAAAGAAAAGGTCTAACGAGAGGCATAACAACAGGGCAAGCATCTACTGTTAGATCTCACAGAATACTTTCTGAGACTTCTATCATCTACAGCTAAGGGCAGGTTTTCAACTTCAAAGAAGGAAAAATTAAAAGATATAGATACTAGTGAATGCAAAATACTTTTTGGTTTCTCGTAATGACTCTGCTTCTGAGAAGAGCAAGAGCGCGTTATATGTTCCCTTGCAAAATTGTTCTTTTGTCATTTTTGCACAAAACATATCCTTGAGTAGGCATATAACCTGCCTATCTCATCTTTTTCCATGAGTCAGTTGTGACTCATGAGTGTTGTACATTGTCCTCCAAAAGTGAGCTACTTTATGAGTATAAAGTGTGCTATGCATGAAGAACTGTGACACAAGTCATAAGCCACAGTAGATATTATTAGAATGTTCACATAGATGATTGTACATTAACAGAATTTTAAATGGTTTGTGACATCTTCTGGTTTAAAAAGAATGATGCTCTGCATGCCAAAGATAAGTAATATATTTGTTTTCCTGAAGTGGTCATTTTGTAATGGAGTAGTATAAGTTACATAATTTGATTATTTTGTATTCTTAGTGTCTTTCAGGATCCTTCTTTTAATTTCTAGTAATGAAATCAATATTTAGACTGTTATTGTAGATTTAGACTCCTTGCCCCTATATCTGACTTGTTTTTCCCAAAAAACAACTTGTTGCTTCGGAAAGGAATTTTTGCGCTCATAATATACACAGTTGTTGGACGCAGTTTTAAACACTCATTAGAGTAGGTTTATCTGGAATATAGATAAAACACTGATGGCTGCGCATGTCAAGTCTCTGATACACTGATATTGCTAGAGCTGTTCTCGTAGTAATAATGTACATGTTAAATTAACTAATAATTTCTATTAGAATTCAATTGCTACTACAGAAAAATTTCTACTGATTTTCGTTAAAACAAAAAATCCAAAATTAATCTGATTGTATAATGACCATGTAAAGTGTTATTTTTTATCTAGGACAATATTTTTAAAATCATTATTGTTTTTAATTTTTATGAAAGAGAAACTCTTTTAAATATTTTCATTCTTTATTTCCACAGTTTTAGAGGAATAGTTTGGAACCTTTTAATATAAATGCATCTTTGAAAAAATAGTTTATTGTGAAAAATTGCATTCTGTATTAGGAGCAGAGGTTGAATTTTATACGTACGTTGGGAATAATACATAAGATGTTCTCAATTCTTACCTTATGGAGTTCTTGAAGAGAGTTTAGTTTCAACTAACTAAAGCAGTTTGCCGATTTATACCTCGAAATATAATACAAAGTTTAATTTAGCAACATTTCATACTTTTTCAGTGTTCTATACCAAGGTAAAATGTTATGGAAGTTCAAATGTGATATTTCTACAGAGCAGTTTATGTATTTATTTTTTTTTTAGTTACAACCCCCTTTTAATTACAATACCCCTGAAACAACAAAATTCTTCATTTATCTAGTTATCCTCTATAGAAGATGTCTCTTTTCCTTCATATTAAACTCTCTGCTCTGAGAAACTGATAATTTTGTATATTTTTCCTATCATGAACAGATAGATGTCACCTCCATTCTTACTTTCATAAAAAAAAATTTAAAAATATTTGAAAAGTTAGTCTGCATTTCTACAGTAGGACTAAGGAGCAATGGCATCAAGCAGTGAGGAGACAAACCACTGTAAATCATTTCTTACTACTTTTGTTCAGGGTCACTCATCTGGTAGAAACATTGCTGGAAAATCGAGGGTCTTCTTACAACTGCATTTAGTCAATGATGAGCAGATTGCCTTTGTACACTGCAGATATGCTATTCTTGTTCTAAATTAACTGTGTCCTGTTTTCAACAAAGTAAAGCTGAAGACAGTGAGGCAGTGCATTTTTTAAAGGAGAAAGGTATTAAGTATCCCAAAGCCTCTATCTACTATGTATTATACAAGTAATTCAAATATTGACCATTGTTGCATCATTTCTATTTATTTTTTAATTACACTTTTAAAAAGTGATTGTTACAAAGCAGATACCAAATTAGAAAACATAGGGTTTGGTTTTTTTAATTAGAAGTAAGAGCAGTTGTATTTTGAAAGGGCAGCCTTGTTTGGAAGGTATAACTTGTGTTTACAGGATAAAAGCACATGTACAATTATTTCTGGTAAGTTACAGTTAATGTAGCTTTTTAATTCTAACTACCTACATATGAATTTAAATAGACCCATGAGGAATGGCCATTTTACATTTACTTCTACTAATTCAGTCTTCAAAGGTAGTTTGAGCATATATGAAAAAGTGGGACTGTGTGCTTGGGAGTTTGTATTTGGAATATGAGTGCACAGCAACAAAATGAGTCTTGAAAAACAAGACACAATACACCAGACTGTGATTCAGAGAAGCTCAGGAGTACTTGGGTCTGCCTCTGATACCCTATGAAACCCTAGGTCAATCACTTAAATTTACTGTTTATAAAATTTCTAAAATGGTTTCCTTTCTGTTTCTTTAGCTTTTTAATTTTTCTCAGGTGTAGCCCAGGCTTTGATCTAACTGATCACTCATTTCCTCTGTCACTCAGGAAAACACAATCTCTTCATACTCCAAAATTCCTTCACACGGGATATAAATTAGTCATTAATATACTATTGAAGTTGGTCACAGATGATCTTATCTAGTGGTTTAGAGCTTAATGATCTGGAGGTGTTAATTTTATTATAACAGAGATACTTCATGTAATTACTTGATTGAAGGGATATAATATACTCAGGTTTATAAACCATATATGATTTTTACAATCTTTGTTACATCAGGGTTTTAGTTATTGTCTAACATGCAGAAAAATGGGAGCTTCATTTAATATGGGAGAAGAAAATCATCATAAGGAAAAATACACTATTGTTGTTCCTATAAATGATGGTTAATGTCTACTTTAACACTTTCAAATGACTGTCCTTCCTTACAAAACATTTTAGGTTGGTGGGTTACAATCTTAATTTGACAGCCCTAATTATAAATTTCATTCAATGATTATATTTGTGAAGATTTTCTAGGTAATTTAAGTTGCAAAGGTACAGGGTGCTATTAAACAGTAATATCTCATGCATTTTAATAGTTGTGTAATTCTGAATAATTTCAAGATTGTTAAACAAATTCTATATTACTGTTAAAGATGCTTTTAACACAGTACATTGTTAATACTCTATTCATTGTCAGCTTCCAAATATAAATTGGAAAACAGGTATAGGTTAAATCACTTGAGAGTCTGGGTGATTAACCTAGTTAGCGCACTCATACAGTCATTGCTGCTCCACATAACAGCAGTCTAATGGCATACATCAGTAGGGTGACTTTGTGTCCTGGTGGGACAGACTGCCCTCATTCTTTGGGGCATCTGCATCATCCTGATAAGTTTCACTGACTTTTAAAAATGGCCCAGATCCTTAGAGGTATCTTTTGCCGATCTCTCTTTATTCCCCAAAGAAGTTGAGTTTCGTATTTACTGTTAAGCCCAGTAAGACTTGTTATCCAAACCTTCAGTCTTCCTGTATGAGTCCTGTACCTCAACTTTCATATCCACTGGCTTCAGTTAAATATGCCTTAGTGTGCCAGTAATTAGCTCAGAGTGGCTAACAGCCACAGTCTCTGCAGCCGACAGCCTACACTGCTGCAAGTTCTTGGAAAAGGAACGTGGATTCTCATTGAGTCATTGCCTGCTTTGGGGGAAATTAAAAACCTGTAATTTTGTTTCACTGCTTTAATGCTAAAAAATACAAACCTGGTATAAAATGTAGGTCTCTAGAGTACCATCTGTTATTTTTTGTCGCCTACAGGCTGGCCAACCAAGTATAATTGGCTGAGAATGTATGTATTTTTTGGCTTCTCAGGCTGCTCAGAACTGATGCTGAATCGCATACAAGAGAGGTCATAGAAAGAGCACAGTACATTATGCTGGCTGTTCATCTCCTCTAGGCAGAGTTATGCAAATATATATAACTTTGTCATCTTTCTTCTGAGTGGATTTATTTCAAAAGAATATTGGTCTTTTCTAATCTATAATCATGACTTGGCTTGTAGTCCAGGTCACTTATTCTGTGACCAGCCTCACTAAGGGATTGCAGTTGCATGTAAAGTCAAACTAACTTTTAGGAGTAGTATCATCTGAATTGGTTTTCCTGATTTTGTGGACTTGTAGTTATATTCACATGAAACGGAACCAACTAAAAAGAAAAGAGAACAGCAAACTTAATCTAGTTTATCACTAATGAACAAGTCTTGAGTAAATCTTCCCTCTTCATAAAGGGAGAACTCTTTACTGGGAGTATATAGGTACTTCTCATGATATACAAGTGTATTATTGCCACAGAAACACTCTGACTGGACTTATAACTAAAGAGCTCTGGTGAAGCAATACATTTTTCTAAAAATTTTTTGAAATATAGGCTTAGGCTTACAAGAACTGTTAGTTTAGGGTTACAATACATGAAACACATTACCAGCTTCTTAAAGGCTGGGTATGGTTACCAAAGTCAACAGAAGACAGGACTCAAAGTCTTAAAATTGTATCTCTAGTAAATCTTTGAAAAGGATATAAAATCATGTGTAATAATAAAATGTAGTATCTAAACAACTATATGAGGGAAAATCAGAATAGACGTACAACTGTGTATTTGATTGTTTATGATGATACATTGTGGGTAGGAAAATTAATCTGAACGTCTCTCCAAGAGGTTGTGTTTAGACGATTTCTTCATCTGCTTAAAATCATATAAATCTGAAGTCTAAAGTTCTGCATAAAAAATCATGTCGGTTTTTCTACAAGGCTACATAAGGCTTCTGTGAAAAGAGATTTTACAAAAGTCAGATCCATCAGTACTAATTCTTGGCACAAAATCAAACATTCAGTTGGTACACTGTGAAGCAGAATAGCTATGAGAAAGGCCCACAAGAGGAGGACAGTAAAAGTAGCAAGCAAACTGGATGGAAGTCACACTGATACAGAAAGGCACAACTTAAAGCATTACAAACCAAAAATAATAAAAAACCTAATAAGAAAATGGTTCCTTTATAGATCAGTGGTTCTTTTTGATGTTTCTTTGGGACCAGTTTGGTTTCAGGGCCTTGAATTTATTAATGTGTTATAACGGTACTCTGCATGTAAATGTTTCCCTCTTCTGCTCTTTTTGTTTCTCTGTTATAAATTATGTATTGGTATTAATAAAATAAAGCTTTTCTGTTTAGAACATATTTTAAACACAGTGTGGGGACAGGGAAGTGGTAGAGTCTGCCTCATGCACAAACCCAGCTCCTTCCATCGCATTGTACTTCATGTATGCTTAAAGCAAATCCCATGGGCCTATGTATTAATAGAAACAGCAGCTTTATGTTCAGCCTCGTGTTGTTTGTTTGAGGAATAAGAATATGACCTATTCCAGAGTGGCAAAATTGCCTAATTTAGAAGGAAGGATTTTGTCAATTGGGTAATTTTTGATAGTCTGATTATTTTATTCATTTTATATTATTATCTTGGCTTTTTGGGGAAGTAAAAAAAGTTTCTGATTTTATATATTTTCCTCATTTTAAAACTAGGTGCTGACAAGAAATGAGCAGTATTTGACAATACTGATTTGTATCTCAGCCTTATTGTGCACTTTTCTTCCCTCAGATTGTTGATTTGTTGCTTTCAACTCACATCAACAGCTGTGTGACACAACTACCTTCAGGTCCCTTTAAATTATACATTTATGAATGTTCTTTCTCTTTTTTTTTTTTTTTTTAAGTGCTTCAGGCAGATAATAGATAGATATGCTCCACTGCAGATAAAATTTTGATGTTTTGGTTTGAGAGAAAGTTCTTTGCATAAGAAAAGCAATATCTGCAAATGTCATGAAGTGTCATGACATTTATAGTGTCAAAACTAATATTAATTAAAAAGTGGCTGGTGATAGGGTAAAGAATATGTTAGAAACTGAATTGGAATGAAATCATGGGCGCTTTTTTCTTTTATGTTTTACTTTTATATAGAAAATAGACATCTTTCATCCAAAACCACTTGACATGAATATTCTTGAAATGTAAAAGGCCTGACTACTGCACCTGAGTGACTTTGATATCATGGAAGGAGACAATAACTACCTGGCAAGCAGAAAGCTAGGGAAGCAGCATTGTGCTGGAAGAGGCTTGGTGGGCTGGCTGGTTGCAGACTGCTGCCTTGTGTCAGGGAGGAAGTTGGTCTAGCCCAGTGACTATGGAGAGAGCCTGGTACCAGATGGTGTCTGCTGTCAACAGGATTTTTTTACTCTGTCTAGTTGCAGATAAAGGAGGTTTGAAGTGGGATTCTGAAGCCACTGAAGTTAATTTTTCTCGAAGAAATTACATAGAAGTAGCAAGAGGAATAACAGGGAGTGACGGAAAAATGGTTATAGCTGCTCTCATCTCGATTGTAGAGCAAACTTGTTCTTCCCTGCTGGCTCCTATGGCGCTGGTTACTGAAGTCTGAGTAATATATTAGGAGTGGTGTTGCCATGAAAACAGGAAAATGTTGCTGGGGATCTATTGAATTTCCTGTGAACAACAATATCATGCATGCTGCCACTGAAAGTAGTATGTTGATGAACACCTAATATCTTGCTATCGAAGCTGAACTTCAAAAATAGAAAAGAAGAGAAATACTCGAATTATAGTTTTATAACAGTGCTATCTAATATACAAAAGTCCAGTGAAAATAACCAAAGAAATATTGAAGAGCGCTCTTGGATTTGGCAGCCTTTTGCTTGTGTCTCCTAAATGTGATAAGTAATGGGCTAATAATTCCAAGAGTTTTCAATTTAGGACACTGACATTATTTTTCTTAAGGATTTTTTTTCCTAGCCATGTAAAGCTAGGCAGTTGAAGATGTTTCTATTGGCTTGAGTTGGAGTCTAGATTGGGATAGTGAAGTTTTGTCTCAGAATATAACGTTAGCTATCTTCTCGAAACATACCACTTAAAAGATCATTAGTGTTAAGCAGCATGCTGCAGGTGTATTATCAGGAGGTCAGAAAAAAAAAAAAAAAGCCTTTGTGAGCATATGCCTACATGCTCTTTGTGTTTGCTTTTTTGTTTAGCTTCTTATTGGTACATGCTGCATTATTATTATTATTTATTATTAATAATAATTGTTACATATCATAATATATTATTATTATTATTATTGTTGTTGTTGTTGTTGTTGTTGTTATTTATTAATTATTTCCCTTTATGATTGTTTTACACTTGGAAATCTCAGGGATGTCAGGTGTTTTCTTAAATGAAATCAGCCTGTGCTTTTACCTTCAAACCTACATTAATACATTAAAATTTAGAGAATCAGATAGTATCCTGCTGGTTACAGTGAATGGGTAGGCAGAACAACATGTTCAATTCTCATTAAAGCAGAGACTTTTTGGATATCTGAGAAATTTCTCCCTTGGGGCTAGAGCAGTGGGAAGAAAACAGGAGAATAGCATGCCTTAGACTTGGTGGCTGAATGAAATGATAATTTTCCCTCTCTGTCTTAATGTGCAGATTAGGTACATTTGCACAACTGCAGACAGTGTCAGTTCTGCATGATTAAGGAAATGCAGGTTGCCTGTTTCAGTGACAAAATTTTTCATTCTTTCCTTGCGTATTGCATTAAAAGAATGAGATGTGTATTGTGTCTAAATATTCTTGTTCTAGTAAAAAACTTTTAATGGGAAGAAATTGAACCATTTTGTCTCCAACTGTCTGCCTTTCTTACTTTAACAAGATAATTTAAAAACCAATAACAACCAAAAAAAACCCCACCAAAAAACCTGGGCTTACAAGTATGGTAATTTTTTCCTCAGCTTCTGTATGGGAGCTTTTCTACCATATCAAGTTTTTTAGATATCAGTGAACTGAGGACACTCAATAGTATTCAAGATAAAAACCAGTAGTGTTTTACCTGAGGTTTTTTACTAATCTGGAATCTTCTTATTCTCTGTTCTGCTTGTTCTTTAACTATAGGAGGGTTTTTACAAGGTGCATGTATGTTTGTATATCTTATCTGTATTCACTGCAATATCTTAAATCCTGGCCCTGATCAGAATTACTGTGGATACATCTATTCAGCTATGAACATACTGAATTACAGCCTGGCTTTGTTTGTCTTTTTCACTTGAATCAGGAAACGTACACTGTGTTCTTCCTCAAATCTAGTAGTATTTTATTCATCTGCTAATTCTTCCTATTTCCATAGGAGAGTCTTTGGCTGCAGAGAAGAAAAATGATCAGCAGACTGTTCTGTGTACTCCATGGCTGTCAACGTTAAATAAAAAAAAACAATTTAATAAAAGCAAATCAGATAGGCTGTTGTTATCTGACACTTTAGGTCTGAACATAAGACTTCAAAATTTTTATTATTAAAAATTGATAATGCATCCTCAACTAAAACAAAAAAAATATATTAATAAACCAGATAGAATATAGAATCATAGAATCATTTAGGTTGGAAAAGACACTTCAGACCATCGAGTCCAACTCGACCTAACACTGCCAATTTCACCACTAAACCATGTTCCTAAGCAGCACATTTACGCATCGTTTAAATATCTCCAGGGATAGTGACTCAACCACTTCCCTGGGCAGTGTGGTCAATGCTTGACAACACTTTCAGTGAAGAAATCTTTTCTAGCATCTAATCTAAACCTCCCCTGGCACAACTTGAGGCCATTTTCTCATGTCATATTGCTTGTTACTTGGGAGAAGAGACCAACCAATCCCACACCTTGCTACAACCTCCTTTCAAGTAGTTGTAGAGAGTGATAAGGTCTCCCTTTAGCCTCCTTTTCTTCAGGCTAAACAAGCCCAGTTCCCTCAGCTGTTCCTTACAGGACTTGTGCTCGACCCTTCACCAGGGTGAAGACTTATAGGACTTGTGCTTAAGACCCAACCAGCTTTGTTGCCCTTCTTTGGATGCACTTTAGACTCAGCCCAATGTCTGTCTTGTAGTGAGAAACCCAAAACTGAACATGGTATTCAAGGTGCTGCCTCACCAGTTTGCCTTATTAAAGACAGAGTTGGTAGAAGTATGTGTTACTAAAATTGCCCAATAATTTTGACTCTCTAAGGAATGCTGAGAACTTTTTAAGCATGGGAATGCAGCTTAATTTTATTTCTCTAACACTGAAGTAGTTCTGATATCATTCTATTTGACATGCAATATAAAGTGTCCTATTTCCCTTATTTCTACACATTTTAACCATGGATTGGTTTTCACTGTAGATTAGAAGCACTAAGTGTCTTTGTCAACAATGAAACATAGATTATCATGGCCAGAACTTGTCTAAATAGATGACACAGAAGTGCAATTTTATTTCTTCAGTGAAGCAACTGGAGTTTTTACATAAGAGAAGAATTTCAGCTTCCTTGTAATGCCGGAATGACACAAATTACAACATGGTTCTTCTGTTACCTTCTGAAATGAATACATTTTGACATAATATTTGCATAGATTTTAAATTCTCATGAAACATAAACATTAAATATTTAATCATATGCATATTATGCTATGCTGGCCAGAAGCAAAATGTTACATCGGAGATTCTCTGCAGTATGCAAGTTCATAATATGCAATGCTGAACACTTTATGACAGGTGGATGAGTTCCCTCACTTCCTACTAGGTTCTCTGCATTCCAATTCTGTCACAAGTTGTCGTTCATGTTGTTGCTCTGTTTAGTATTTCTTCCTATGGAATCATAGAATCACAGAATAGTTAAAGTTGGAAAGGACCTTTAAAATCATCTAGTTCCAACCTCCCTGCCATGGGCAGGGACAATTTCCACTAGACCAGGTTGCTCAAAGCCTCATCCAACCTGGCCTTGGATACTTCCAAGAGATGGGACATTTACAACTTCTCTGGGCAACCTCTTCCAGTGTCTCACCACCCTCACAGTAAAGAATTTCTTCCTAATATCTAATCTAAATCTCCCCTTTTTCAGTTTAAAGCTGTTACCCCTCATACTATTGCAACGTCCTGGATAAAGAGTCCCTTCTCACCTTTCCTGTAGGCCCCCTTTAGGCACTGGAAGTCCGCTATAAGGTCTCCCCTGGGCCTTGTCTTCTTCAGGCTGAGAAATTTCAATTTCTGCAGGAGCTCCTTGTTCATCTGTGTAGGCCTCTTGGCATTTTTTCATGACTTCCTCTTTGTTGGGATGCTTTGCTTCTGAGCTTGGAAGAGGCGATTGTTGAATATTAACCAGCTTTCTTGGGCCCCTGTTCCCTCTAGGGCTTTTTCCTATGATAAAGGCAATCCCCAACACTTTTTCTCTTGGAGTTGCAATGACCCTTGAAATATAATTTTCTATCAAAAATAATTTTCTAAAAAAAAATATATACCTATATAGGAAAGATCATGAATGCCTAAGAGACTCAGGATACCCATTGTCATCTTACTTGCCAAGTCCTGTACAAGGGATATAAATGATAACTGCCATTGTATTTCATACATATCCTTAATCTCCCTCTGACGCTAATTACACGTCCACTATGTCCAGTTGGGTGACTTAGTAAAGAAAGTTATGAGAGGATTATGTGTGTGGAAGTCAAAACAAGGTTAACTACAACCAGAAAATATGATGTATATTTATTTAGATTCAGAGCTACTAATCAAACCATAAAGATAAAGTATTGTGAGTACATCTCTTCAAACTGAAAGAAGACATGTTTTAACCAGAGTAACAGTGTTAACATAGTGCTTATAGGACTACTGGATAGACCTTAGAATTTCAGTCTTACAGAGGCAGGGTGGTATCAATGATGGTTGTCAGGAAAGGTCATCTAATACAATGCCTCCTACTCTTTGCTGTTCAGAGTTAATTTCACTTAATCAATAACTTTTTTATGCTTCTTGTAGTACTTAGCTCCTGGTGAATGAGTAACAGATTTGGAAGATGACAAGCTCACTTGATGTTTGTAATGCCATTGAGAGGAGCTGTGACCCAATAGTCCATTCCATTCTAGTCATACTATCTCTAAACTACTGTGTGGATCCTTTCATTCTAAGGGTTCATTAACAGTGAAGGTGAGGAATGAGCAATGAAGCTTCATGGCTGCTGTGAGATAAAAACAGTGCAAACTGCACTGCAGATGAAGTAATTAATGCAGCTATGTCATATGCTGGCTTTGCATTCTTTTCCCCCCACCCCTTCTTGACTATAAATTCCACTGACAAACGCAGAAGCAGAGATCCAAGTCGTCTATATGCTTCCTGGCTCACAGGTAGGAATTCAGTTTGATCAAGTTTTCTGCCTTCTAAATGGGATGTGAGGGATGATCATATGCATGTGAGAGCAATATGTGCAGCTCCACTGCTTGTGCTGATTTTGATGCTGCCACTGTGTATTTTTTTAAGGAATAGCTTTCTCACCTCTGCAGTTACAAACTACAGTTGTGCAGAAATTCTTTATCTACATCTTATTCTTCAAGGAGTGTGTTTAATTAAGAATTGGAAACTGCACCAATCTCTTTTATTCCTATGAATGCTTGGCAGATCCATTATCAGATGTGAATCTTTCCTTTTTTTGCCCCTCCTCCCTAATTTAAATGTTCTATACCTTATGTTAGAAAGAGATGCTGTTTGCAGCATAAAAAATGATTTTGTAAAGTAATGGTAAAAATGCCAGAACTTTTGTGTGCATAGTAGGGATATAGTAAACAGTGGGCTACATGTAAGATTTTTGAGGGTTTGGGGTTTTTCTGGCTTGCTTTTTCATAGAAATGGCTATACACTGTCACATCATGCCTTTATTTTTTAATTCTAAATAATATGTGTCAATTAAAATTTGCTAGATCAATTAACATCAGCCTTAACTCCTTTAGAGACTCAGCTCTTACCCTTCTTTCTCATCTTTTTCAGTGGGTGAAGGACACATGCTGGGTTAAGAGTTCTGAGTAGCTCTTTTTTATTCTCCAAGATGATTTTTTTTTTGTCCCGTTCCCCCCCGCCCCCCCGCCTTGTTTATTTGTTATAACATTTATCCCCAAATCATTGTAGTTGGGAAATGGGATGTAAGTTGGGAATTGGGAAGAGTGTATGACCTTCTATCCTTCTCCCTGTTTAAGAATTCACATTAAGACTCTACTCTTCATTCAAATGTAACTTTATTTTTCAACTCTTAATTTGAAATTAACTTGCTTAAGTTGCACTGTGCTTCTTTAGTTGTAGTTTTCTGAAAATAGCATGAAAATATTTTCCATTGTATAGAGTAATAATTGCTTTGTAATTATGTTAGATGTTTTTCTGTGAGGTTCAAATAAAAAGTAAACATGTGAGTTTGGGAATTGCTTCATTCAACACTAAGCATTTTAGGAGCACTCTTCTGCTTTGAAAGCTACTTAAATCTTTCTTCTCTACTTCTATTTATCACGTGATTTTAAAAAATTTGCCTTAGGCCTCTCTCATCCCACTAGGAACAGGAAAGCACTAAAGCAAAGACAGGCCATGTCAAATGCCACACAAAATGGAAGTGTATCAGTAGATAATGCTAGTCCTGTCAGTTCATTTTTGTGGTATGAGGAATTTATGTGACAGTGTTCATCACTGATGAATGCTGAAATGAAGAAAATTTAAGTTTAGGCAGGGGAAAAGAAAAAGAGAGGTCAGACTATATCTGGCCTTCTTCATTAATGTTATGTGTAGACCTAACTGAGTTTCTTCCATGGAAGATGTTTCACAATGTCATTTTTCAAAAAGCGTTTCTACATGATGAATATTTATTGTATTTCTTGGTCTTTAATTGATATTTCCTGGTACACCAGTTTTGCGGATAAATCATCCTCTTATACTTAGGAAAATGCATTGACTGCATAATATTTATCACATTTTAAGAACATATTGATGTTCTTGTCAGTTTTGCCTGACCATATGCTTTGACTTGAACAGACTGATGCAATTCCTGTCTTTGTAATATGTTAAATATAGAAGTTTTAATGTGAAGTAGTCTATAATTTAGGCAGGGAAAATACTGAATATTTTCTTTGAAGCTTTCTTAAACACAACAGGATTGTAGAAGTCAGGTAGCCTCAGTTCATGTAAGCAACTTGTAGGGGGAAGCAGTTGGAATGGCTGCATCATTCTGATTTTCTACGTGCCCACCTGAATTAAAAAGGAAAAAACTAAAACCAGCCCATTACTGAGAAACAATTTAGGAAGATTTCAGTCTTTAAGATATTGCTGATGTTAGTTAGATCCCTAGTCACAGCTGTAACACTGCAATGTGTCTGTAGCATTTTTCTCCAACTGTGCCTACCAGTAACAGACCTGGAAATGCTTTAATGTATTCATCCTCTACTGTGATGAGCCTTTCAATATTGTAAATTGTTCCATTTTATGGGAGAATAGGATGGCGACTTTGTCAGCTGTTGTACTCAAATCACTATGATTTGAGTACTTTGTGTGTAATGGTGTATTCCCCCACTGATAAATGAAATGGATTTGCTGCAGTAATTCTTTCATGCTTAAAGTAGCTCATAACATTTGAAGGTGAGTTTTATTTACTTGAGTATAAACTGCATCTGTTTCATTATTAAAAAATCATATAGAAAATCAAAGCATCTGTAAAACTGATTATTTTTGCTTTTCTGTAGAACTCAATAGTAGATTTTTGAAAAATAAAGATTTGGGTTCTACATTCTGTGATCACCCATTGATTGATTCCTAGCAATTATTTTATTTTATTTTTCTTAAAATTAAGGATTGATTATGGTAAAAAGGATTCATTTTGAACTTAGTATCAACAGTCATGGAATGGTTGAGGACAGAAAGGACCCGGGACGACTATAGTGCAATACCCTGCTCAAAGTGATCAGCCAGAGCAGGTTATTCAGGACCATGTCCAGTTGAGTTTTCGGTATCTTCAGGAATAGAGACTCCTCAACCCCACTCAGTGAATTGTTCCAATGTTCAATCACCATTACAGTAGAACAGCTTTTTGGGTTTTTTTTTTTTAAACAGAATATGTTTAAACAGAATTTTTTGTGTTCTTCTTTGTGCCCATTGTCTCTTGCTCATTCACTGCGTGTCACCGAGTGGTTCCATCTTCTTTTCACTCTGTTTAGTATTTATGCACATTGATAAGATTCCCCTCTTGGGCCTTCTCAAGACTAAGCAATCACTTTGAACTCTAAACAATTAAGATGGTACTGTTCATGTGTGTACCTTAGAATTTGCTGGAAAGTAACAATTTCAGCAAAGACATGATATTTTCATCTATTTGGTAATTTTCATTTGGTATTGTGCCTGTTCATTGTGGCTGATGTTTGCACAGCTGTTAGGAATTGCTCACAAAAGACTTGTAATAGGGAATATAGCTCCAAATGTTAGATATAGAAGACTTCATCTTTTTAAAATCTACAGATTTTTATTCCAAAAAGATAAAAAGAAAATATCTTCAAAGTATTTTAAACCTCATTCTTATTAATGTTAGTTCACTGTGTTCTGTGAAGTTTTTAAAACAGCACATTAATGTTTGCTGTGTAATTTATGGATACTACTAGCATTTGCTAGAAGCTTTGCACTGAACTAGGAGATGATTTCGACACCAAAAATGTGCTACTAATATAGGTCAGTGGGTTGAAGTAACAATGGGTATTTAACTTGCCAGTGTAGATTGACAGAAGGCAATATTGATCTCAAAGGTAAGCCAGGTGTGTCCACATCAGCCCTTGCACAAGTTATTATTCTTAATGCAACAAAACAGAATTTTATTGGTAGATTTGAAGAGAAGTAGTTAAATCACAGAAATTTGGGGGGAATTTGTTTCAAAAATGAGAAACAGTTTCAGACAAAACTCAATGATCTGTGTTATAGAACATCACAAGTATTTTTGTATCGTGTCATGCTTAATGGTCAGCTCCCATTGAATCCTCCATAGAATTGCATAGAATTTGGATGGTTATCTTATTAGTACTGTAGTTTGAGAGACAAAAGTCAAGAAACATTCCTTTTGTAAAATAAATGCATCATGAATCAAGCAACTACTTTACACACTTATGTGCACAAGATAAATGATGATGGTTTTTTGTTGTTGGGGTTTTTTTCCTAGTTTAGGCAATCTCTGTTACGTAGATGTAGCCCAATTTAATGGATTGTTTTCTGTTTTATTCAATCCTCAGCTCAATATCTGGTATTATGGTCCTGCTACCTTATTTACCAATGGGTAATTTTGCAGTGTGGTTTAAGACATTTCTCACCAGTGAATATCTCAAAAGTGAGTGTGTGTGTGAAGGCTGTACTGAAAACTGTGTCTAGTGAATATCTCAAAAGTGAGTGTGTGTGTGAAAGCTGTACTGAAAACTGTGTCTGAGTATGCTTCCTATGCAGTAGAGAATTTTAGGAAGAAGTGTTTCTCCCAGTTCTGGGACACAACTTTGTTTTTTCTTTGTTAGCATAATTGTTTCCAGCCAAATAGCGGAAGCTCCCTTCTGGTCTTTCTCATGGACACTCAGAATATGAAGGGGAATTTGAACATATAAAACTTTTTCCCAACACGGACCTCAGAACCAATCCTAGAACTAAGTTCCTATTTCTTCATGCTGATCGAAATTTGTGGCTATGTCTGATATATTATTATACTACAGCTCAAACTGAAGGAAAAATAGAGTGTAAGGACAATCCATAAGTAGGGGGTTTGTTGTTTTTACTTACAGATATCAATGTTCATTTTAATAAAAGGAAGGAGAATTTGTATTCACAAACCAGTTTCTAATGCTATTGTATGGTTGTGAGAGAGAAATGATTAAGCAGAGCAACAAAGAGAATTAAACATTAAAGGCTGCTGGGTGTTGTTTCTGTAAATACTTCTATATTCTGAATTAAACAGCATGCAGCTTTTCAAAGCCAAACTGTTCAATCTTCCAGTCCAGGTAGTGATGAAACTTACTGAAACTTTGATGTCATGTTTCTTACAAAGTTCAGTTGAATCGCATGTTTCATGATCTTGTTTTGAGCAACCTGTCATATCTCTGTGATGCATTGGCAAGAATAGCCAGATTAAATGAACACAGATTCCAGTCTATTGGAGAACATTGTAATTAGCATTTCTGCAATTTGGCCATAGATTTGAATTAAGCCCATACTCTCTTTCTGATAGTTTTAGTGGCACACATATCTTTGCTCTGTCCTCTAGAGTTGTAAAAAGCTTTTAACCACAGAGTGGTCTCAGTGGAATATTCCTTAACCTTACCAAATTTGGGACTAATGTAGAGAAAAGCATCAGGAGTGTGAAAGATACAGCTGCAAACTCCTGTACTTAGCTCCAGACAGCCCGACTACCTAGGGGAGACTGGCATTTCCTGCTTTAACTTAGATGTCAAAAGCCATTATGAGCACTGCAGCAGCACAAACTTAGGAACATGAAATGACCTGGGCTCTCACCTACCTCAGGCCTCTCAGAAACAGTGATAATACTCTATAGTGGGATTCCCTTGTATTTCTTGAGCCAATACAGGCAACAGCACCACCATTGTTGTGATACTCATGATGTAGATCCGAGACTTGTAGAGACTTGACTTCTTTTTACCCTCAATCCTCATCGCTTAATACCTTAATCTATTCAAATGCTGTCAAATATAAACATGGATTTATTCACCAAACTTCCTAGTTCTGTTGATGTATCTGTAAGCAATGTTCATTTGAATAAAGGAATACAGGCCAAACAGAAATCAATATTATGGGAAATTCCTCATCAACATTCTATTGTCCAGAGGAAAGTTCAGGCACATTCTATGGGGCAGAAATGAAATGGTGTCTCAAAACGGGCTATGATCAGAATTGTTTGGTTTTTTTACAAACAAAAAGAAATCTTAAAAAAAAAAAAAGAAAAAATCTCAAATAACTTAAATTTTCATTAGAGTGTAATCAGTTAGAGTATGTGAATTGTCACTCATCTGCATTTTGAACATTTTTTCAGATTTCTGTGTCTTTTTATTATGAATCAGAATAGATTTCCCCCAGTTTTTCCAAAAATGTGAATAATAAAAATTGAATAGGCATAGTGTGCTGTAATATCTCAGCATAGATGTTCATACACACTGAAAAAGAAAGCTCCTTATATTAGAAGGGCAAACAGCCATGAATAATCAAGCAAAACTCTCCATGTATATTGAGACTTAAGCAGAGCAAGAGAGAGAATTATTAGCAAAATAACAGCTGGCAGAAACATGTTTATGTCTCTCTTATGTCTCTCATGAGTTATACAACTTTCTTCTGTTATTGGAAGATTTAAATTGATACTGTCATTTGTAATAAAAATAATTCATCTAGCTTGACTTCATTTGATATATATACAGAAAGATAATAATTTCTTTATAGTTCTTCAGAATGGTAATATCTATTAATAAAAATAATCACTTACTAAAAGCAAAGTAGTGACAATTACATACTGAATCTTGTAGGTATTTTTTTTTAAAAATGAAAATATGGAATAAACATACTTCTATTGCTGTCTGAAGCAAGATGTGTAGGGAGGTAAAATGATTTTCCCACAGCTTATTGATTTAACCCTAGTCATAGCTTCCTTAACATATTCCACTTCAGTTGCAGCTCTACCTTAAAGCAAAACTGCAAAATATGTTGTGGCTGTGATTTTATCTTAATTCTAAAGATCTATGAACTTATTTTTGGTCATGAGTAGAGTTTCTATGTTTTCATTGAACTGTAGTGAAAAATCACTAATGAAGGTATTCTGAAAGCTGTAATATTTTTTACTATTAAAAAATTAAGAGACTAGATCCTCTCTCTTCCTATCCCTCATTATCTTTTAGTAGATACATAAAATATAATTAAACATGCTCTTAAAATGAGAAGCTTACTTTATATAACTTCTGTCATGTTCCCTCAAGATGGAGAAACATGTTAGGATGAGTAAAGTATCAAGAATTTATTATCTGGAAGGTCCATTTTACTGGACTGTTGGTCAAAACTGGTCAGTTCAACATAACATAATTTCCCTGGTGTCCTGCTTGACTAAAAAGAACAAAAACTGTTGCTGTACCTGATGTGTTTACTCTGTTGTATGTATTTTGAGGATGGAACAAGAAAATAGTTCAGGATTTATTATCTTACCTTTCAATATTTAAAATCGCTTGACTTTGAATTACTTATGATATTGATACTTGACTGGTCAAAATTGATTTTTTTATTTGTGTTTTTCTTTTTTTTTTTTTAAAACAAAAACCCAAACACCTCTGAAATGCCTATTTTTAAATCATTATCACTCCTCATTATAAAATGCGTTTTTGACTAGAAGACAACTTTGTTTTAAATATTATTATTTTAGAACAAAAAAATCTTCGACGGGCTAAACTCCATGACTGAGAATGCACAAGTTGACCTGCTTCCTCTCTGCCCTCCTGCCCCATCTGTTTTGCCTGTCATATTCTGCCTCTGCAATATCAGTTATTCTTAGGAAAATACAGATTAAAATTCCCAAAGCAGTAGGAAATCAAGTCACAAGAATATAGTAATCTGAGGGGGCCTTCAGAACATAAGTCCCAGGAAGTGTTTCACTGAAGCACTAGAATTACAAAGCAAATGTGATATAAAGCTCAGAAACATTAAGCGATCTTACCATCTACTGAGTTGAAGAATAAACTGTACATTATGTCAGGGAATTTATGTTAAAAATGAAAGTTTAAGAGCAAAGGTGGTGGTTTTTTATTAAGCTGTATACTTTTGAATATATGTTTGTTTAGTTTCTATCACATGAAATGTCTATACACTGGAAAGTCTAGTAGCTTCTCTGCAAATAGAAGGTATTTACAAGAAGTTAGATATGGAGTAGATATGTAAGAGTTGAACTTATTTTCAGTTTTCAGTATTGTTCTAAACACTTAAGATTCTTACTCCTAGTTGTGTTATTTAAAAAATTACATTGTGAAGTGATCAATCTTTGGGAAGTGTAATCTCTGTGAGAGAAGTAAAACCAATCTATTGTGATTGCACTTGAAGTGCGGTCAGGATTACTGTCTCCCCTGTCACCTACCATCGTGTTTACATATCTGCAAAGGGGAACATGCATACCTCCAGGGTGTGCAAAATCACATAAGCTCACACTAAATTGGACAAGTTTGTTTTGAGTAGAAGCAAACCAGGTTTTAATTTTTCTTCAACCTTTGTTTTTGCAAGGGTTAATCTTTTGTTCTTTACTTTGGTAAATGTTTGTGTTTCTTCTCAATTTTTATGTACTACATGCCAGCTTTCAGTCATATTTTAGATATTTTCATGAGACAAGTGAAACAAGAAGTCCTTTACTTTGAAATTTTGTCTGTTTCTGGCTAAGGTAAACACATATTGATGCCTCTGATTTCAAATGTTGTACAAGGTAAACAAAGACTAGGTTATTCATGACTACTTTCATATAATATGAATGAAAAGTAAATATGCTAAGATGGGGTGCATATGAATCAGAATCACCGAATCACTTAACATTATTGTTCCTGGAAGTGAAGACTTCTGTGCTATAGTCCCTTCTTCATCTGTGCCCTTGGTCTTTTCAAGTTGTCTTAGGACTGTGACCCTGTATAGTGTTTGTCACGTGTTGGATGATTTATTTAATTTTTCTCCTGAGAAAAGTTGACTTTTGGTACTTGATGGAAATTCCTCCTGGTTGTTTGGACAGTTCTTTACTGGTACTGGCTGACTTCCTCATTGCTGCAGGTAAGGGCCTGTGAAGCTTCCCTGCTGTATAAGCACTCAGGTGGATCTTTTGGGAAGGGTACTTGTCTTCCCTCCATGGCAGTTTTTTTCCTTATCAAAACAGTTCTGGTCATTGCTTGTCAGTTCCTTCATTGAAAGAAAGAGAATAGTATCTTCTTTAACAGTTCAGATCTGCTGGGGGAATTGGCAGCTTTTAAAACTGGGTTTTGAGAACTGTCCACGAGTCTAAGTGCAGCAAATATACTTACCAGTCAAAGATTTGGGTGGATTGCGTAAGACATAGAATCATGGAACACCTGGAATGAGTGACTGTGCTGCTGTGGCACAAGCCGACTGTGGGTTACCAATTTACTCTGATTTAGAGATGTCTCTTTCCAGCCTTTTGTTGTCAGCAGCTGTTCCTGGGATTCAGTGAGCCACTGTCTAGTGGTACCCAGAGCAGGATCTGCTGGGTTTCCATCACAAATGATAAGCAGGAGCTACTTGCAGGGAATTGCACCTTCAGTCTACCACCATGGAGAGGAAGAACATTATTCTTCCTGTGCAGGTGGAGAGGTTCCTTTTAAAGACCAATTTCTTTTCCTAACAGGCTAGGTGAAATTTGTGACTGTGCCAAAACTGCATTACTTTCTCTTAGTCAGACACATGCCAAGACAGGGTACTCAGCAGTGGGATTTCATTGTGCTCATGTTCTGGTTTTGTCTTCAGACTAAGATTGAAAGTTGTGCTTCCAGTGGTTTTTAATAACATGTAATGTTTAGGCTACCCAGAAAACCATGCTACATTTTCTTCCAAATAAACATTGTTTGCTAGTTGGTCAAAACTAATAAATAGCTAAGTTATTGGGAGACATTACTAAAGATTGCACTTGATCACAGGTTTTATAGTGCTGTATTTTTCTTGGAAATCAGTGCTTCATCAAACACATTGATTCAGAGTGTGATCCCTCTATGCCTTTTTACTACTGGAGTTCAGGAAAATATACCTTCAATTGTGTAATTGTGAGTAACTTAGAAATACTATTACTCCTAAGACACTATTATTTTTGCTGTGTTTATATTACTTTGGGTATGTCCTGTGTTCAGTTTCAGCATGAGATATTAATTGCTTGTCTTTCTTCAAATACAAATGAAAAAATGCACTTTTAAAAGAATTGTAATTTTTATTTGTTGCTTTACTAGATTATACTACATGGATTGATCTACCATATCATATTTTAATGAGAAGAGCATGAATTTATTTTGGTAGTCTGCCTCCGTTCATTTTACTTTCAAATTAGATTAAAAAATTAACTATTGGTTTGAATGCGTGTCTTTAACAACACATCAACCCATTACCATAACTTCAGCCATAATCCAGTTTACTTTTATACACACTGGTGTTTATTTAAAAAAAAAAATCTACTGTTATATATCTTTCCTTGTTTTCTTCTTTTCAGTATTATATCAGGGTTTTTATTAGTCTTCTACCCACTTGCTTTATAGAGGTCAGAAGGAAGCATGTGAGAGTACCACCTTTCATAACTACCATAGAAGCTTGGTTTACATATATACATACAAGATACCTCCAAAGTCCAGATCAATAATTTTTTTTAGTATTTACCTCAGTACTTACGTGGAAGGCCTCAGGAAGGCCTCATAAATGCGGTGTACCCATCTCTCAACTGGAAGTGGTTATAACTACATGTCTTGATTTTGGGGGTGACCTGTGAAACATGTATCCTATCTGTCAATATTGCATGTCATAATAATTTGTGGGGAACTAGTTGGATGAGTAAGAGAAGAAATTCCTACTTTTTTCAACTTTTTCTGTAACATCAAATTAATACTTGTTCATTGTAAAATTGTGGGGAAAAGTAGATTTTTGTAGAGAAAATTTTCTGCTCTTTACAAAACTCTTAGTGCCCTAACCAAAGATATATTACAAAGAAATCTGAGTAGGTACTCGTGCATAAACTATGAAATTCCTGCAAAATAGCTTTTGCAGTGTACTATCTCTGCATGTGACACTTGTATTTGGAACATTTTAAAATACATATGCCCTGATTATGCGTGAAAATGTATATTATATATATATATATGATATATTTTTATATAATTATGAACTAATATGTGTGAACATTGTAGCAGTAGTATGGTGTGTTCTGAAAAATACATAAAAAGTGACATGGATTTTCTGCTGGTATTTTTGGTTATTTGGGTTTTTTTCATTGTGCTGGAAAACCTCACATGTATACTACACTTCATTTGTTTATTTATTCATGAAAAATAAAAATCACGTATATAAACATGAGCTGTATCTCTAACCATGTTTCTGTTGTCTTCTGCTTTGAAGAAGATACTATAGCATGATACTGTAAAAGTTGAATTTCAAGGTTTATTAAATTAGTTATGAACCTGGATTTTTTTTCTGTAGTTTTGTCATTTACAATGTATATGTGTGTGTTATATCAAATCAAATGGCTTTCTCTTGTGTTTTGCTTTAGCAACATTCCTTGTTTTGATGTTGTAAAAACATGTTAAAATATATTTGGTAGTTTTGCTATTCAGACAAACTTTTTTTGCCTTGTATTTAGAAAGCACTTTTTTCTTTTAGTGTCACTGTTGCTGTTCTCAGTTATGCATTCCTGTGGTATCTGAAACCTTACCATATCCTTTTCAGAGATCAATTTTCAAACACGGCCATTGTAATAATAGACTAGCCATCCAAATCTGCATGTTTAGTATGCAGATAAAATGCATGCATAAATGGCTAAACTGAACACCAGAGTTTATACTAGTAATATAATTATCTAATGTAAGACCATTTTCATCCAGTACCTGCTTTTATTGTGGTTGGTTTAACTTCACATAAGTGAAAAAAGTATTTTGATAAGTACTTGTTAGTAAGCTCTCATTCTTTTTTGTAAGAAATCATATTGTAAAAAATAATAATTGAGGAATATATTTCTTATATACCTGTCTTTGCATTAAATTTCATAGCCTGCTAGTCTGGATGTCTTAATTTGTATAAATTATGTGTCTAGTGAAAAAAAAATAATAATGGTTACTATTATTAGAAAAAAAAATTAAAGTTGGAATTACCAGGATATTAATTGTTAAAACTCTTTTTCTGTGAAAGCTAGGGGGTATGTGATGTTCCTGACCTTGATGTGCCTGATGCATTGATGCACAGAGAAGACAATTTGGATAAAAGTAAGCTACAAAGCATTATCCAGTAGAGCTCATTAAATGTTTAATTTCTTTTGTGTTTGTATACAGTGAAATGGTGGATGAGAGGATATTTGGTTCAGATTATTTATTATTCAGATTATTAGTAAACTAATCTCTTAGATTTTTCCTCCAAGATTTCAGATTTTTCTGCATTATATTTCACCTTTAATGAATTCAAAAATACTTAATTTGATCCAAAACAAAAGTGTGTTTAATTTTTTTTTTTAATTTGGTGGGTTCTTTTCCCAAATTCAGTCAATTTTGGGTAATACTGTGTCATGGTTTTGACTGGATTGACCAACCAGAATGACAGATGACCCCTCGCTCCTTCCACTAAGGAAAAGAGAGGAGAGGAAGAGAAAAAAAAAGAGATTTATGAGTTTAGAAAAAAACCTAAGCTACTTTAAGGAAAATATAAATAAATAATGAAATAATAAGTAATAAAAAAAAGAAGGGGGAAGGAAAACGTATACAGTATATACAAAACAATATCAAGTTCCCAGAATGATCATCACATCGCCAGCAGACACAAGGGAAAGTTCCAGGCTGGACTCCGGATTCCGGATCTGGAGTCAGGAACGCTTGGATCAGGATCAAAGGCAGATGAACAGAGTCCTCCTCAGACGTCAGATTTACAGAAGAGAGCTGACCCTTTGATCCCTCAGCTTTTGTACTGAGCATGATGCGGATGGGGAAGGTTATCCTGTTGGTCAGTTCTGGGTCACCTGTCCTGTCTGCTCCTCCCTCCAGGTGGGACCCCTCTGTGCTTTTCCACTTCCAACCCTCCAACGGGGCAAATGACAAATTTCCCTGACCCTAGTTGTTATATCAAGAAGTGTAAGCAAGAGCCTTTCTGCATACCATTCCTTGATATAATCTGATTTTATCACTGTAAGACTAAACAGTTGCTGAACAATATGCTGTTAATTTCACAGTTTAGTTCATTAGAAGAGGCCCAGCTAAAAAAGCAAAATTACTGAACAGAAAATTAGTTCTGTTTTACCTCAAACCAGGACATACTGATTAGGAAGGAACAGGCAGATTATTTTTTAATGAAGATTTCTGTCCTTTATGAGTGTAATGATCAAAAAAAAAAAAAAAAAAAAAACAAACAGGATTTGTGATTCCTACTTCACTTAGTTTTTGTTATGCCATTTTGAATGTCAGAGAAAAAACATTAAATGTACTCATCATAAATTGCTGCAGAATGCAAACCTGTGATAACTCTAATTAATGTTTCTGGAATTAAGATATTCAATTGGATAGCTAACTATAGTTGGTATTTTAGAGTAGTTTGTTTTAAGTCTTCTTGTATGGTCTTAATGAAACCAAATGGACTTTCCTTTCTGTTTGGTGCTTATTACTCCAGGCAGGTATATCTGGAGCTCCCCTCACACCAGTGTGAGAAAAAGGTGTTTCAATGTAGGACCAAGTGAGGATTGTTTTAGCAGGAAAGAAGGCACAATATGAGGCCTAGGATGCTAATTAACCAATGGCTTAAGAGCCATTGGTTTATAATCAGAAGTTTTATAGCCTACTCTAAGTTCTGAGTATTCTTTGTGGTGGATCTTTGCAGGAATTTCACTAGAAGAGCCCCATATAATGCTTTGAATGTTGTATCTGAATGTCTGTGGCATCTTCACATGTACAGAGTATAAAACCTCCCTTTACACTGAAGGAAGACTATTTTTTTAAGTAGTAACTGCTTTTACACTGCATTTTTTATTGTTTTCTCTGTTCACAAAGGTGACATCAGAACTGTACAGACATTTAAGAGGCAGAAATAGATGGTACACACTCATGCTTTTCAATAAAACAGTAATTTTGGGTAGTTTTTAAAAGACATAATAAAGTCCATCCCAAAATCTTTTGAGTAAGGACTTCAGAGGTTTCACAAGGTCTGAGGTAGAGGCTGTAACTTTATTTCTCCTTTTATGGTGTTCATCTTTTTGCACCTGCTACTTTTTGCACCTTTTTAGGGTTAGTATTGCCATTCATATTGCTACTTCCTTGTAATATTTTCCTAATTACCTTAAGAGCATCGACTTTCATCAAGGTATGTTTTTCTGGGTGGAAGTGAACAAGAAGGTGTTAAGGCTTTGGGAGCTGAGACTTTCTGACAGTGGATTTAATCTTGTTCACCCCACATGAGCTAGAACAGTCCCAGGTGGCAGAGACTTCATGTTTCCAGGCAAAGGAACCCTAAGCTTGAACTTAATCCCAGGTTGCTGTCCTTGATGTCAATGTCCTCTGAAGAAAGGATTATTGGAATAGGAGTCACTGTAGTGCCCAGATCAAGACATTGACACCAAATCACAATCAATAAGTACAAGCAAGAGTGCTCTCGTGGGTGGAAGAGACACTACCTCCCTCCCTCAGAGGAACCTCCCTCAGAGGATGGTTCTGAAATCCAGTGTCTGGCTTGGTGAACCTCCAAACAGACACATCGCTTGAAGTGGAGCAGTCCTTCATCCTTTCTTGAATTATAGTTGAAGGAGGCTGAGGAGGGAGCAGATAATGTTTATATTACAGTACATTTACAGCCAGTGAGACAAACAATGTCCAAACAGATCTCCTCATAGTGGTAAATGCCATCTCTCCCTCCAAAGTGAGTGACCCTTACATAGTCTTTTTCACATGGATGTTGGTGTCATGGTTTAAAATGAAGTTAAGGAGCAGAGGAAGGAACTAGTACAGCCACAAGTAAGAGGAATGAAAATGTGAGCCATCAAGTTTATTCTAATGCCTCATTGTCCTTGTTAGGAGGATGATTACCTGTTACAGGGTTTGCAGGTAGGCAATTAAAACAAGATGTATTTATGGCGTTTCTTCATCCCGTCATACTCTTAAACTCTCCAAGTGCCTTTGATTTTATTGAGAATTCAATTTATTACACAGCATGTTTTAGGCTCCTCTGTTTCTTTTAAAGATGATAAAGTATTAAATTGACATAAAGACTAAAATATTGCAATTCTATATATGAGCCATGGTGTCTTTGCAGCACACGGTAGTGAGATATAGCTTATCAGTTTTCCCACTGCATATTCAAGGAAATCTCTTTCTATGTTTTTAGGTTTATGACTTCTGTTAGTTTGTTAATTGCTACAAGGCTGCAGGGTTTCTATTGCTAACCCATACCTACTGCTTCCTCCACTCAAAATCAATCTCTGCCACATCCCCATTCAAAATACAGAGTTATACGTGAAGGTACTGGTCTGTTCCTGCTGATCTCACTTTCCTCCCATACATTATCTTTCTGCTGATGCAGTTAATTCTCACCTTGGGTGACCTCCTGGCTATAATAAATGGTTTCTATACAAACGAGGAAGTCTTTAAAAATATTTCCTCACTCTTCTCTTTAGTCTGCAAAAGTTTGTGGGAGTGCTAATTTCCTTGATTGTGAAAAACCTTTCATTATTATCCATTGGAGATTATCAGCTGTAAAGGATTGCTTGTTTTCATCCTTCCCCTTCTGTAATACTTTGCATGTAACAGTATTCACAGATAGAGGTGCTTTTTTTTGACCAAAGTAAACAAAAGGAAAAAAGCAAATAGGAAATGATACAACTGTAGTTTGGCATTGGAATATGCCAACGAACTTAACAGAGAAATACTTCAAAAATAGAATTCTCTTCTACTTTATTTGGCCAACAACAGAAACCAGGAACATAAATACTTGGTTACGGAGTGAAGAGATTTCAAAGAAATTCTCTGTAACCTTGTAAGCTAAACTAGTGAATTAAGTGGTGCATCTTGAATTACTCAAGATACCACCAAACTCACAGTCAGGCAAGGCTAACAATGTGATAGTCCAGGTGCCATTTCCTTGCCATCCCCTGTCTGAATAGATGACATATGGTCTAGTAGTTGTAGGCAAAACAGTACTCTCCAAGAAAAGTCCACCATATCCTGACAATAACTTTTAAACCTGGACATGGTGTAGAATTTTAGTAGAATTATGGCATATGGGGTATTTTAAGTTTCAAAGTTGGGTTTTTTAATTGAATGAAAAGATAATGGCATAAAGCTTAATCTGTTTTTACTATATCATGTTGATATTAATGATTTGTTGCTCAGATTGCAGTTTAAACCTAAGTATTAGCGGGAGTGTTGGTTTCTTTTAATGCCCTTCTTTAGGGCATTGACAGGGTACTGTCAGAAATCCTTGTCATATGTAATCCCAGGAAAGGGTACTGCCTGCCAGGAATACCAGTAGATGGATATATTGATATAGAAAACTGACTGAGGATTTAAAACTTGAGGCATCATGTGTATCACAAATGGTTTTGTTAAAGATACACACTTCTGACAGTAGCTTTTGGAGAAAGAAGGAAAAAAACCCAAACAACAAACAAAAAACCCCACAAAACCCAAACCCCAACCCACTTTCATTTTTTAATTTGGTATGACACTTTTTCCCTTTCATTTTACTCCAGAAATTAGGCACAGATATAACATCTAAGTCTCAGAAGTTAATATTTTCCTTTTAAGAAATCCTTCTTTTAAGAAGAAAAGAGGATGTTGAAATTGATGTTCTACCTGTTTTCCGTCTTCATTTTCCATGTGTGCTTTTTCTGCGCAGACTCTTACTGTGGTAATAAGTTACCAACATTGTTGCCTTTCAAATCAGCATTACTTTTGGCAAGACTTGAGGATAGTTAGATTAAACAGAGCAATTACTAAGTAAACTCTCTCAACACTCTCTCTCTTGTTAATGTGAGAAAATGCATGCATGCTTCAATTTAAGTGAGAGATATGAAAAACAAGTTTTTAATCTATCATAGTACTGTGTTGTGATATAAACATGTTGGAGCAACATGATGGTATGTTGGAAAAGGGAATAAGAATGGACATGAACCAGCAAGGTTGCTGTGGGAAAATATATTAGATCTTTTCATTGCATGTCTTGTGGCATTAGAAGAATTCTTACAGAGCTGTAATTGGTGACCAGTATTTGAGTCGTGCCTGAATTGGTGGTGTTTCATTTTCTGAGACAAAGGGGTCCCTTTTGCTTTTCCTTTTTTTTTTTTTTTTTTCCTCCAGAATGTGGAAGCCTGATTTTGCAAAACATCAAATGAAGTAACTGCTGTTGATAACATGGTTAGTAAGTGTAAAGAGCTCACTGAAGACAGATGAGGTCTCTTCCACTTCCTAGTAATTCTGGGACTATCAAAGAATGTAATGAGAGGGGAGAAAAAAGACAAAAAAAGGAAAAAAAAAAAAAGCTGCACTTTACAGAGTTTGGTCAGATTATGAGAAAGTTTAGATGAAGTGTTTGTCTTCACTGGCAGTAGGAAATGGATCTTTCTAGCAGAGGCTGATCTTACACAGTTCAATACTTTGCAGTAATCTAGTTGAATTTTTGTCAGTTGTTTTTCAGGGGCAGGAACTGTTCTGTTGCTTAATTTTATTTCCTTCTGTCTTCTTTTTTTTTGCCATCAGAGAAAGGAGATCAGATCAATACTTTAAAAAATGCCCACTGGAAAAAAACATGAGGATGGAAATACTAAAAAAAATGCTAAGATTTATATTGTTTGTTATTGTCTGAATTGAGAAAGTATGTATAATGTGATTAAGTCTATTAAGTCTATTAGTCTATTACCAAGGATGAGGAGAAGGCTGAAGTCCTAAATGCCTTCTTTGCCTCAGTCTTTAATAGTAGGATAGGGGGTTCCCTAAATATCCAGACCCCTGAACTAGCAGGCAGGTGCGGGGAGCAGAGTGTAGCCCCTGTAATTCAGAGGGAGGTGGTGAGGGACCTGCTCCAACACCTAGATGCAAACAAGTCTATGGGCCCAGATGAGATCCACCCA
>BJBW01004373.1:2041-31866 GCA_004320125.1 Scolopax mira
CCTCTCCCTCTCCCTTTCCCTTTCCCTTTCCCTTTCCCTTTCCCTTTCCCTTTCCCTTTCCCTTTCCCTTTCCCTTTCCCTTTCCCTTCTTTCCCTTTCCCCTCCCCTTTTTCCACAGTTCCATTCAATCCGGCTCCTCTGGTCCCTCGGCCTGAGCGAGGTCTCTGGTGGGGCGGGCAGCAGCGGGGGGCCGGGTCCTCCCGCCGGTCCCCGCGGCCGCCGCAGCCAGGGGGGAGAGCAACCGCTCCACGGGCCGGCATCTCCTTGCGGGAGGCGGCGGGAGGTAGGAGGCGGGGGGCGGTAGGGTGGTGGATGGCCGGACGGGGTTGTCCCTACCCGGGGAGGCATCCCATGCGATATTCCCGTCGGGATGTTGGCAGCGGGGTCGTGCCAGCCCCGCCACTGGAGCCCGGCTCTGCTCCGATGCGTCGCTCCAACACTGCCCGGGTGACAAGGGGGGACCGCTGGGGACCTGCCAGTTCCGCCCGCTGGCCCGGGGGAATAATGAAATAAATCCTGCAGGAACTTCAAAGCCCGGCTGCGGGGCGGCGGTGAGAGAAGGATGTGATCTCTCTTGCCTTGCTGCAGGGATTGTCTACAGGAGGCAAAGAGGGGCGTGGGCCGGTTCCAGCCCATCGGCGGGGTATCAGGGCTGGGTGGGCTGCGGGACCACACGGTACTGCGGCGCCGAGCTGCTCCTCTCTCTACGTAGATATTACCTTATTCATTATCTTTGTCCTCTAGGTTTCTTAGATTCCTGGGACGTATTTATCTTGTCTGTCTGGGGCTGCTTCTCTAAGTCGCTGTGTAAATCGAAAGGCTTTTTTCCCCTTTTCCTCCCCTCCTCAGCTCACCACCTTTTTTAATTAAGCTTTTAATTCAACTGGTGTTTATTTTCTTATGTAAATTATCTAAACAAACAGACCCAGCCAAATACAAACACCAAAAGGGAGCCGGCCCCCTATTCTTACCCCTTCATTGTCCAAAAAAAAAAAAAAGGCATCTCCCCATGTCATAGTTACAGTTCCAAAAGGAAATTGCTTTTATTTGTAAAGGAGGCTTTAAAAAGCAGTGACATGAAGGGGAAAAGCTCCTTAAGGGAGGAAGGTCATGGGGTTAGGGACGAGATTAAAGGAGCAATCTTTCCAACTTGCAGGGAAAGCAGCCCCACAGCTTCCCCAAACCCGGGAGAAGGGTTGCCTCGAGGAGGTGGGCAGACGGCGGAGGAGGCAATGCTGGGCACCACAGCTGGATGAGGCCACTGGGCCATGGGGCCATCCCTGGTCCCACACAGGCACCTTTCAGCTGTCAGATAAGGGAGTGGCTTCAAAGATGTGAAATCCCTTGCTTCAATGCCCCAAACCTCATGTCCTCTGTGTCATGCAGCAGGAACCATGACAGTGGGGGAGCAGCCCCTCCAGAGGTCCAGTAGGCAGTGGGGATATGGAGGGTGATGGCTATGGGGAGCCCTGCTCCCTGATGGGGTTAGGGGAAAGAATCTGTGCCCCCTCACTGAGTCTGTCTGCTGCTGCCATGTATTTGTGGGGATCCAAGCTGAGTGATGGAAGAAAACAGAACTACAGAAGCGATCACCCCCAACCCTCTCTTCCCCTCCTCCACGTCTGTCTGTGCTGGCTGTGGTTTTTGCTGAATAATGGTCCCTGGTGAAGGCAAGCCAGTGTGAGTGATGTGGGGGCACTTCCCTTCACCTCCTTACAAAGGTGGCACCCTGACTGATCTCAGGCATAAATGCTGATAAAGGTGGATGCATCCCCCCCACTTGCCCTCTGCCTGCCCGGCCTCTTTCCCCTTCTCCTACCCCTCTGGGCACACACAGCCTGCTCTCCTCAACAGTTCCAAACTGGCAGGAGCCCAGGGCTGTTTCTGCAGAGCAGCAAAGAGAGGAAGATGCAGCCCTGGTCTCAGCATGGATGGAAAATATCTTTTCCGTGGCTAAGAGGGATGCAAGCATCTCTCTCTGCTCTTGCTGGGGTTTTGGGTTCTGAACTGTCCATCTGCTGTACTCAGGGGGTCTGTGGTAATAAATGATTCCCACCACGGCAAGGGAAAGTGCCAGTGGTGATACTTTCCTCTCTTCTGGAGTACTGTCAGCATGGGTGAGCGGTTGGGATGTTTCTCTGCAGCCCTGAGGAGATGTCCCAGAGGGCATTTGGAAGGAGAGGTGAGTCTGGCCATGCTTCCTCTTGAAATGAGGATGGAGGCAGGACCACATGTGCCTGACCTAAGCAGAGCTCCAAGAGCAGTGCTGCGCAGACACCCCATCACCGTACTGGGGCCTGAGTATCACCAACACACAGATGCAGTGACATTCCCTCTCGGGCTGCATGGAAAGATGCAGGATATTTGTTGGGCAAAGCATTTGAGGCAAATGTTAATGGGGTGGCCATGTTCTTGCTGTGACTCAGCTGAGTAGACTGCTTTGTCCTTTCATGCCTGTATCAGATACAATGCTCACACATCAAGCTCACCCTTTTCTGGGGTCCCAAAGCTCTGTGACATTTGGGTAGTTCATAGCTGGTGCTCTGCAGCTTCTGCTTGGTGCTGCGGCCACATTGTCCTGGATATTTGGAGACTGTGGGCAAGAACAGAATGAGAAGGGATGTGTGGGAGGCTCTCCTAAAATATGTGCATTTTAATTGTCTGAGGGAATGACTGACATTAACCCGCTTTGTTTTTGTGTTTTATGAGTGTCATTTGGTAAACATCCCTCTGCAACATGGGAGCAAATGCCCAGCCGTGAGCACTGGAGATGCCACTCGGTGCGCCACCTGCCACAGCAACTGCTCAAGGACAGGAAATCCATTCACCCTTTTGCTTGCAGGTGTTGGAGCTGCATCAGCTTGTGCAGAGGTGGCTCTTGCACCTCCATCTGGGTCTGGGTCACAGCTGCCCTGACTTAGGGGACGTAAGTGTCTTGGAGCATCTGCAAACTGTCCTGTCCTGTGGGACCCTCCCAGTGGTGTGGGCTCTTCCCACTCCAGCAAATAGCAGTGGCTCATGAGGGCCAGGATCTTGTCCTTTCCTTTCCCCTTCCCTTTCTTCATCACCGGTTTTATATAAAACCACAGGATAGACCGTAAAGCCTGGCACACACAACTCACTGAGAATTGACTGGGTATCACAGACACGCACAGCTTCCATAAATATTTATGGAGGCAGAGCCAGCTATGGTGTGGGCAAACACAAATGTAAATAATGCTGTACACTCCTAGCATGCTGCAGACGGTGCTGTGAGCAGGAATAGCTGTTCCTTGTGAAATCGATTTAATGAATCTGTTATAGTAGGAGGGAAATAATCCCAGCAGCATTATTATGCCCAAGGCATTATTATGCCCAATAGCAGGAGTGTTGTGATGATGGCTGGGTTATTCAGCAAGGTTCTTGCCTGGGAGCACTGGCACTAGGGAAGAAGAAGGAGACTTCTACAAGGTTCCCAGTGGAAGAAGGTGAAGATGAAGAACCACTAGAGGAAAAATATGGGTGCAAGTGACAGAAATGAGAAAGAAAGTTGGGTTTTCCTGGCTGTTACACACAAGGATATCATGATGGGATGATATTAACTGGGATGGTGGCTGCTGGGGAAGGTAGAAGCACCCTGGGGAGAATGGTTTGCTTGGTAAGGGGGGATGAGCAAAAAGAGAGCTGAAATACTCTCTAATATCAAATAATCCTGAGCAGAAAGCTTGCTTTCAAGTGACTTTGCAAGTGACTTTGACCCCAAAATATCTGTGTGCTCTCAGCTAACACAGCCAAACCCTCCCAAGACATGGATGTCTTGCATTTTTTGCCTGTCAGAAAAAAGATGAAGAATTCTGTGTTGAAATCTCCATTTCACTACCAGCTTCCCTCTGTCTTTGGGGTGAATCAATTCATCTTTCTCTTTCAATTTTCTGCAGCAGAGTGCTCTCTCCTAAATGACCATCTCATCCAGTGTCTATCTCTGTAAGCTTGCTGAGTTACACCATGAGCCCTGCAGCATGGAGCAGCTTTCAGTTCACAGTTTTGCCAGCTGATGATTAAAGGTCTTTCCTAAATATGGACAAAGTAGATCCATACGTGTTGGTTTTGTTTGGGTTTTGTTTGGCACTCTGACAGTGGTGCGAAAGGCCAACACAGAGGCCAAGCAACTCCTATGTCCGTGCAAAAGCATATGGACCTTTCAGGTGCCTCCAGGCTGAAGGATGTTGTGTGTAACTTGCAGAGATAAAGTAGAGAGGATGGGGGGAATTTCACTCTCTGCGAGCATATTCTTAAGGTCATTTTCAGCCCATAGGTTATTCATAAGCAGTTCGCTGGGACCATTCAGTGTTTCACAGCATTCATCCATGCTGCTGGACCCGTGAGTCATGTTAGCACTGATCTACCCTGAGTGGTGGGATGGTACCATCAGAACCAGGTCAATTTTCTGGAAGTCTTTTCTAGCATTTACAGTCTTCTCTTTGCAGGCACGTTCCAGCCAGGTAGTGAATCTGTTAGGCAACCTAAGAAAAGTAAAGGCAGAAGGGATGAGAATGTGGCCAAAGCAAATTAGATTTTTATATATGAGCGAGAATTTCAGGACATTTTTTGAGCTGTCCATCAGCTCAAACTATGAGGACACCACTGGAACATCTTCTTGAGCTGGGTATTGTCTTTGCAGAACTTCTCAGTGAGGCAATTCTGTGTTTCTAAATTCAGGGGTATTTTGACCCCAGAGCTCCAAGGATGTTGGTAGAGCAAGCGGATCAGAGGAAGAGGGTAATCTTATTGTCTGAAGAGATGAGTTTGTGTAAAAATAATTTCTGAATAACTGGACTTGAGAGGCAAGAACTGGGCTTCCATGCCAGGACTCCAGCAAGGGCAGGAAATCCGAGTACAACTGTGCGGCACTGTAAACCCTGAAATACTTAGCATCTTTAAAAGCATATTCCTACCAGTCTGATCCTTGACCTTACAGTGATTTTCAATTGAACAGTCTATAAGAAGCACAGAGCAGTACTGTTTTCATGCTTTTGGGCACATTATAGCATCCACTAATATGAGGCACTTAATGCATCACCAAATAATTTTTTGGCATCTTTTCATATTCTAATTCATGGACTGAAGGTGTGGGAAAGAAAATTAGCAACATGCAAGGGCCAGGCATGCGGTGGTTCAACCTCCTTATTGGAATAAATGATTGTGTCTTGGGGGTCAGATTCTGCTCCTCATTACATTGTCACAAATCTGGAGTAGCTCCATGGGGCTGAGCCCCCTGGAAATCTGCTGTAGCTGAGGGCAGGCAGTGGGTAATTAACTGCACTGGGGCTGAGCTGAGCTGGGTCTAGCTGGCAGCTGAGTTAAGCAATAGCACAGGGCTGAAAATAAAAGCAGGGGTTTTATGGACCCTTGAGCAAGGGAGCGGAGAGGAAGGAAGGGCCAATACAACAGCCCAAGACCAGACACTAGTTCAAAGCACACAGCTAGAAACTGCAGTGTGTTTTGGAGTATCCCTGGGGACTGGTGTAGGTTTGTTTTTTATTTAAGCTAGTGACAGTCCAAATTACTGCCATTAAAGCCCCTTGCTCTGGCTGCCGCTGCTAAGGAGAAGCCAGAAAGGGTTTGAGGCAAAAAGGCAGCTGGAGCCTTCACAAAAGCAACTGCAGAATATCGAATCAGAGAGAAATTAGGACAACCATTTCTGGGAGCTTTGAAGGCAAAGCCTGTTTATTTAGCTTTAAAGGAGGCAGGCTGCTCCTGTTGCTGCTTCTCTTGCCTCAGCCTGGGAGACATCCTTCATGCTTTCTAGAGGCGAAAGTCCTGCCAAAGAGGAGGAGAGGTTTGTGTTTCACTGGGGTGTGTCAAGGGGAGCGCGGTGCCACCGTGGGATCCCTGACTGCCAGCATGCCCAGGCCGGGGTCAGCGGGTTGCCAGGGTTTGATCTGCCCTGATCCCCCTTCACAGGGGAAATGAAGCGACACGGACTTTGCTCCAGCACGGTGGCCACTTTGAAAAAATGTTTCAGGCAGATAATTTATCAGGTTTAATTGCTCTTTAATCCCCCTGATCGGCCTGGTGTGGAGAAATCCCCTCTGAATGGGGGAGCCTGTTTGAAAAGGCCCAGGAGGGCTGGGGGGTGGAGGGAGGATGGAGGGAAGGAAAGAGGGATGGAGGAAGGAGAATAGAAGGATGGAGGGAGTAAAGAAGGGAGGAATGGATGGATGAGGGATGGAGGGACTGAGGAACAGGAGAGATGGGGTTGAAGGAAGAATAGAAGGAGGGATAGAGGGAAGGACAACACGATGGAGGGAGGGAAAGATTAAAAGAAGGATGCATTGAAGGAAGTATGGAGTAATGGACAAAAGTAAGGACAGAGGGATGAAGGGAGGAAAAGAGGATAGAAGGCAGGGATTGAAGGAGGGATGGAAAGATGGAGGGAAGAAGGGAGAGCTCCTTGCTGTGCCTGCTCCTACGCTGCAGCCCAGTGCTGGTGCTGCTACCCACAGTCTGGATTCCTTTTATCAAAGGATTAGAAAGCTATGGGTCACTTCTCCTGTCTCCCATATCCTCTGCGCAGAGGAGGCTGTAACAAACTGCAACACTGAAGCAAGTGTGCAGCCAGGGGCTTTCCTGGCCATCCCCAGACAGAGGCCCCAGCAGTGATGGGCCAGGGAGGTGCTCACCAGTGGCACTGGTACCCCAGTGCTGATCTTCTGGGTCCCCAAAGCAGCAGGGACTGATGTCCTCCTTCCCCACTGCTTGTCAAGGTCACTCTCCTCTGTGTGCTTCTTGCTGTTTCCATGGTCTATCTCGGGCTTTGAAAGGATTTCAGAAGAAGAAATATTTTGCGCTCTCCATAGGAACTGTACCCCTGTGCTTGGATGTATTTGCATTTGGGGGAACCAAAGCTTTCACAAGAAGGGTAGTAGATGCACAGGTCCCATGGGGATGGCAAAGCCTCAACATGGGACAAACCCTCCTTGAACACTCTCCTCTCTTTCTGTCCAGTGCTCTTGGCCAGGGTCTGAGTCTGGAGACAGAAATGGGGGCCAGTGTGGGCACAGCTCTTTTCCTTTGTTTTTTTCCTCTCCCTGGGATGGTAATGGGGTTTCTAGTGGAGTATCTCCAGCTGTTTTCGTGGGTTGCATTTAGCCTAACACACAGCAAATCACACTGTCCATAACCCAACACAAGACCATGAAGTCATCTCTTCTGTGCCATGACACTGAGTGCCCAGAGAACTATAAAACTCTATTAATGTTTTTAAAAAAAACACTGTCTAAACTGAAAAATATGTCTGTACATCTCACCTCTTGGCATTCCCCTTTCTTCATGGCTAAGCTTTGCTCTCTTGTATACTGGTGTAAATCAAGAGTGCTTCAGAGGTGAGCTGGATCCTCAGAGACCAGACTAAAACCAGACCTCAATTCAAAGGTGGGTAATATTTGCCATGTATAACCAGTGGAATATCTGTGTAGCTTTATCCTGGAAATAATGCATGTTTTCTATTTCTTTAGTACAGAAACTTGCCTGGATAAGAGATCCTTCTACCTCTGTTTCCATAACCCAACACCAGAAAAACCTTATTTTTTCTATTCCATACACATGAGCCTTTTCTTTTCAATCAAAGAGCTTGCAGAGAATTTCACCATGCTGGCTCAAGGTATGTGTTGCTTTTTATCCCGTAGGTATCATTCCGGTTTTACTACACATTAAGTTAAGCCCAGACTTTTGCTTGCTTGGGTACAAGAAAAGGCATTCCAGTTAATTCCCAGCATTATAATATGCTACTGGGAACTTGACCAAAGAGTCTACAGGCTCCCAAGAAAATTAACCCAGGCTTTCCACTAGAGACTTCATTGGTTTTAAATCAAGATCACAAAACATAATATAGGCAGGTTTAATGACAACTAGAAGAAAAAAACTATGCACCAATGATCCTAAAAGGCCCCAGGGTACATTAACCACAATATTTTTTTTTCTTCTTTTTTTTTTCTCCAACCATCAGCAATGCAAACTCTCAAGGAAAACCTTCACAGTGCCTAAAATATGCAACACAACAAGGTTGTTTTCATTCTTACCCATGGCATAAAAAATTATCCAGGCTTCTACCGAGCCAAAAAAGCCCTTAATTCTTCGATGGAAATTGCCATAACTGGAGGGGTGTAGATCTACCCTGATCATCCCAAGCTGTGGGGAAGCTCAAGGGCAGATCGCTGTGCTGCGTCAAAGAAAAACCCGGTTGCAGTGACGCTGCTGAAGAGCTTTGTGCTGGATCATGTGAAGGAAAGGCACATTTCCATCTTAGAGCTAGTCATGTTTTAGCAAAGCAAAATACAGCGACTCTGGCTGAGCAATTAATTTAGGAATGAGACTAGCTATTTCCTCTCAGTTCAAGGCAAGCTGCGATCCTGAGGTCCTGTTCACTCCAGCACACTGGTGGCTCCTCGGAAAAAGCATTTCTGGGCTCAATGACCATCAGAACTATGAACTATAAAGGGACCTTTATGTAGGTGAGCTATATAGAAGGGACCATATACAATGAGCAATAAACAAGGGACCATGAATCCTGGTTTATCTTTGTCTAGTGATTGCTCTACCTGCTCATGCATGTTTGGGAGCAGTGGGCACTGGCTGCATAAGTCTGGAGAGGTGAGTAACCTCTCTCTTCAATCCCACCTCCAATGCTAAGGCGGGGTTTGTCCCACCACATCCATCCTGTGATGCCAGCAATGAGTCAGATGCCTTAAATGGGCTTTTTTTTTCTGGATGAGGAATCTTGATCTTGGGATTTTTAGCAGGCAAAGTGACACACTACTGGTCTACTGCAAGAATGAGCTGGTCTGTAACCAACCAACAAACCAAATGTTTTCCTGTCCATTTTCCCAGCCAGAAACAAGGCAGGCAACAGACAAATTGAAAGAGAGACCAGGAAAAGTATAAAATAAACTCAGTTTCCTTAACCCACCACCACTCCCTGGTGTAGGCAACAAAACAGAAATGTCATAATTAATTCCCTTGGAGCATCCACAAAGCAAGGAGTCTACACCTTCCAAAAGTTACCCCCAAGCCCATGAAGTCATTGATGCAAAGTCAGGCTGAAGGCTGTATGGGCTTTTTAACCACAAAATTCATTTACAGAGAATCCTTCATGGAAAAATAAAACATGTTTTTTTTCTGAGTAACATATTTTTCCTCTCGGTTCAACCACATCATCCTGCTAAATCCAGGGAAATGACTGCTGCTGCTGGTGATATAGAAGAGTGTAGTCAGAACATCTAAATCCTCCAATTTTCTATTTTTGTTGACCCAACATACTGTAATTCCTTCCCTCAGTGCCTTTTCTGTGTTTGCTTCTTAATGGAGATGTTACATTCCCTCTCTTTGTCAGGAACTGCGCGGAGAGACATTTTGTCCTTGTGACAGACAGACACAGCCTGTCTAAGGGCTGCTGACCTTTTTTTTCTCTTCTTATTATTTTCTTTTTTTTTTTTGGCAATTTCTCCTTTGGCTGAAGAAACCCTCCCTGAGGCAGGAGAGTTTTGCTTTCCCAGGCAGCGGGCTTGCCAGGCGTGCTCCCTCAGCCTCTCGCTGCTCTAATTATTAGCAGAAGGACAAACAGATGAGAAGCCATGAATGGGGTCAGTTCCACCTGAAAAAGTATTAATATATCATCTTTGAAAATGCCAGGCCAAAGCATGAAAGCACGACATGATGGGCAGCAACGGAAGTTTTCGACTGGCCAGTGCTGGCAGAAACATGGCACTGCTGACCCGGGGCAAAGTCCAAGCTCTTTCAACATAAGCACTGATTTACTGGAGGGAGAGAAAAGGGAGGATAAAAGGCACCCACAGCATCACCACATCCTTCAGTAATGGAAATTCCCAGGCAACACCTTATGCTGTTTAGGAGAACAAACCAATGTGGGATGAAGAACAAGCACATCCTTTCAACTGCATGCGTCTATCTTCTCCCTGAATGCACGCCACACTGTCCTGCCTGCAGATCCAGGCTGTCCCAATAAAGGCTGGAAATGGAGATCTGGTCCTGTGGTTGCTGTCCAATATGAAGAGAAAAAAATAAAGCTGATGAAGATGTAGCTGGTATCGAAGGACTAAATATCCTACTGGGACATTGCTATTTGCTCAGGTCTGCAGAGACTGATACCCTTGTGCTTTCCTTTCCTTTTTCTGGAGGAGCTGGTGACTTTCCACAGGAAAGGGCAGAGCAGGACACAGAAATCAGAGATCATATGAGGTCATTTCATCTTGACAGCCTGTGGCCAATTTCTGAGCTCGGTCATTATCCAAAAACCTAGAAACTGTGTCAAGCTCACCGTAATGATTAACCCCTTATAGAAAGCGCTTGTTTCCACTGCTGTTGGCTTAACTAGAACCAAACTAGGTTTCAGTCACAGTTAGCCCTAGCTCCAGCATGGCAAAAGCACAAACTTAAACTGCTGCAGGCATCTTTCCTGGAAGAAAGCAGCCATCCCCTTACCATGGCAAATGATGCTGATGAAAGATGAGCTGAAAGCGTCCATGGGCTGGAGACTTTCTTCTGAAAAGCAATGCAATAATAACACAGGTACCTTTGTGATGATGGGTTTGATTATTTTAAGGAGCCTGTGTTGTCAGAGCGAAGCTATTGCAAATTAATTGCTTTTGATGATGGGATTGAAGTCACAGTGAGCCTGGGCCTTTTCCAGCCTTCACCATTTGAGCAACACGCATCCAATCCACGGAGCTGGCAAGTGAGTCATGAACAGATGCTTGGGAAAATTGGATCATTTACAAAGTGTTTACAAATACTTCCTGCTGGCCCTTTGCCAATTTTGACATCCTCCCCACTTTGAGAAACATATGGGTATGTCGCCTGCCATTGTCCTCAGGGTCCTTTTCAGTGTGGTTGGAGCTGGAGTTGTGGGGGGCTTTGCAGGAACTTGCATCCTTCCCATCACCCCATCCAGAAGGAGAAACATTGGCCTTGCAGCCTGGCTGGGAAAGCGGAGGTGGCCACTGGCACTTCAGGTTGCAAGACACAGCCCTGACTTAAAGGCATTTTGAATCAATTCTATGGTAAATGGCTAGTTTTAAATACACAGCCTGACAGTATCTGTAGATATTTCTCTTTTGCTGACACACTTTGCTGCTACAGGCAAAAAATTCAAGTGTCCCAACCCAGGGGACCCAAATGCCAGACAAGAAGGACTTGGATCCTATTTCGAAGGTGAGCTAAACAGTGGTGCAAGTCACTCTGGGTCCCCAAGAATAAGACAGACATCGACCTGCTCAAGCGGGTCTGGAAGAGGGCCATGAAGATCAGAGGGCTGGAGCACGTCTCCTGTGAAAACAAGCTGAGAAAGTTGTAGATTTCAACCTGGAGAAGAGCAGGCAGTGTTAGCAGATATGGATGGAGGTATGGGAAAGGTATTTGGGTGGCTTTCTTCCTCTGCTGGATTTCTGTCCTTGCACCAACACCTTTGACATCAGTCAACTAACAAATTCATCAACAGTGACTTCAAGGAGCCTAAAGATGGTGGTTTACAGCTGAATGAGAGCAGTCTATAGCCCACAGGAGATCTGGTAATGGGAAAAACAAAGGTCGATGCTTTCTTTAATGTATACAATAAGTAGCAAACCACTTTACATGCCTCAAAGGTTGTGGTGTCTTGGCCAGCGGATGTGGACACTTACCTGCACCACAAAAGAGGATGAGCAGTGCTCAGTCTCTGCCTGCTTTCAGTACTGGCTCCTCTCTGAGACAAACCCTGGGAGGTGATGAGATGTACAGGGCTTCTGCCTCCATCCCATCACATCCCAAACATGTCCTCAAGCTTATGACAGATGTGTCCCATTTACACAATGCTTGGTTATGGGTTAAATCTCCTGCATGGGAGAGCAGGGTCCTGCAGGGCTGGCTGGGGACTTGGGCTGATGCTCAAGTCTGATGATGCAGGGGCTGATGCAGGGGACCTAAAGGGGATAAAACCCACCACCTTCCTCCATCTGGCTTCTTAGTGATGCTATATCTTCTCTAAGACAAACAGCGATGCTGATAGAAGTTGGTATGTGCCTTGCAAAGACTCAAGAGTAAAACCTTCCCTTTTGTAGGCACCTCCTGATCCTGCTGTCTTCCAAGTATCTGTCCTTTGACACACATACACACACACACACTATTGCTCTGAAACACAGATTTGACATGACCAAGGGGCTCCAGGGCAACCACCATATCACATCTTTCTCCCTACAGCTCACTTACTGTTTCTCCACCTTGACATTCCATTTGCCAGGAGCATTGCAGCTGGAGGCCCCTGCCCAAGCAAAGACCAATCTCATCAGCTCTCAAAAGTTCTATTTTAATGGGGAAAACAAGGAATGGAGGAAGGCCTTACCTGAACGCGCATTGCCCGGGCTGTGCATCCTGGCCACGCAGAGCCCTGCCCAGAGCCCTTCACTGCTGCGGCAGCAACGGCAGAGGGAGCACACGCTGCTGCCTGCCAGGCACCTCAGGTTTCTTACCCAGATGTGACTTTTAATTTTAATTTTCTGGCAACAGAGAGGTGGTCTGGCCCCATCTGCCTCTCCCCAGTAATTTTTCCTGATTGGCATGGCAGGCCCTGAGCAAGCGGGTAGCAGCAGGGAAGAGCTTTGCTTCAGCGGCATGAGAGCAAATCCTGCAGCGCAGCTGCAGTTTGCTCCCTAGTAAGAGGCTTGGAAATATCGATTGGGACTGGAGAAGAGATGTGCACAGGAGAAACAGCACAAGATTTGGGGATTTAAAAATGATATAATTGGATTCCTGAACAGCGAGCAGGAAGGTTGGCAACAGCATCCATCCGGGGACTAAAGGCAGGTTTTCTCAGCCTTGCTTGCCTGAATGTCCAACACAGGACCATCCCAGATAATTTCTCCTGGGGAAGTGACAAGTCTGAGCAAATCTTTTCAGGAAAAGTCTTTCCTCATGGGCCAAAAAGATGGCATTGGTTCCACGTGCATCATGTTAGACAGTTTTCTCTGTGGTGCAATGGCATGGAACAGTGGTTCACCTGTTGGAGCTGGACAATTTTCTGAAAGATGGGAAGTGGCTTCTAGTTTCCAAGGATGTCCTAGAGCTGCAATTACCAGTGCTTTCAGTTCCTAAAATATTTAAAATATTTAAAATTTATACCTTTTTTTAGCTATAATCTCTTCTGTTCTTTGTGTTAATACTTGAAGGCATCTATTTTTGCCATATATCTCTTCCCACATAGATCTCTCAAAGCACATGCCTACATGGCATGGAAGCCAGCAGTTCTATAGGATAACCTCTTTGAACTAGTAGAGGTTGCTGTGGCTTGGTCCTTGCACACCGGGCTACATGATGCCTGTATGGGAGACCTGAGGTCCCTTTGCATTGTCTAGAGTCAAAGCTAATCCCCAGAGCAGGGCAGCTACCCACGGTATGGCTGTGGGAGGTACAGGCAGTGTCTCCTCATCTGTGTGAGGTGCTGAGCTCCTCTGGAAGGCTCACCCCAAAAAGCAGAGGGTGCTTTATTAGAGAGAGGCTGTTTTACCTCAAAACCCCAATGTCAGTCCCTGGCCCAGGGTATGAGTCCATGCACCAGCACCTCCACCCAAAGCAGAGACCCTCCAAAACATCACCCATGTTCAGGTGGTAACTTTTAGCTGATAAACAGCAAGCTTATTATTATGTATAGGAAACATATTCATCTTTTATGAGCATTTAAACATTTTGAGAGATCTGAGAACCCCAAAGCAACAAAAAGCCCATGTTTTGCAAATTACCCCTTGTAGTTTTCAGGTATGGAAGCCTCCCCAGGGGTTTTCCCACTCCCTGGCTGATTCTGATATTCAGGCTACTTTACCATGGAAACGAAAACTGGATGGGTGAAAAGGGGGGGGAGGTGGAAGTTCTTGTGATAGGTGGCATTTCCCAGCTTGGAAACTGGGATTTTTCCAGACTGTGATGTTTTTCCAGGATTTTTTTTTCCTAGGAGAGAGATGGTGAGATGCATCGTGATGTGGGGGTCAGTTGGTTGCCCTTGCTGCCTGCTGCATTTAGAGCAGCAGCACAGCTCTTGAGGTTTTAATACTATTTTTTTATAGTATTATATAGGCCACTTTGCTGCTATAGAGGTGGCAACTTTTTTAGAAGAAAGTATTCTTTAACAGCTGGGACAGGACATGGGGTCTGCCCCATCCTGGTTGAGACTACTCGACGGTGTGACCATAAGGGATGGTCTCAGCCAGTTGATGCCTCCTCTCTGTGTCTGCAGTGGCAGGTAATGATGCTTGTTTACTTTATAACTCTGCTACAAGACTTCATTAAAAAGCTTCTGTAAAGGCTTTGAAGTCCTCAGCTGGACACCTTGCAACATCAACGTGAGCAGTCCTAGCAGCACCATCCTGTCAGGTAGGGCTGGCACTTCTGATGAAGATATCAAAGCCAAGGTGTACTGCAGCCAGCTCAAAGGAAACCTGAAATTACAGTCTCTGCAGAGAGAAGTGACAGCCCAGCTACAGAGATCAAGGATTTATGGAGATGGGGCGACCAGATCTCTCTCTTGCATCCTGATAACTGATGTGACACATCAGATGTCAGGGCAGCTCCTATTCCTAAGAGGTTAAACAAGCCATGTAATCAGGAGGGGCTGACACGTTGGTCCAGACAAGGAGTGAATCATTAATTTATATTCCTATTGCTGAGATAAGCAGCGGCAGCTCAGTGAGGTTTATGTAGCCTCAGGTGAGATGTACAACAGGAAAATATACATCTGATGTGAGGTTAGGTGCTCAGGAATGTGAAATAACAATCAGGATAGTTGCTTATTGCTAAGCCAAGTGAGATGCTTTGTCACATACTTGTGGTTCAGGATGGTGGCTTATATATATGTCTGTATATATATATGTGCATGTAGCAGTAGAAGCATTTCTTCTAATATTTTAAATGCCTGTTTGCTTTAATTTAATTTTATTTTATTTAGTTATTATAGTCTGTTTCATTTGAAAACTAACTTCTCAAGTGTCACAAGAGCAACACTTGGCAGCACTTGGCTTCCAATGGAGAAAGAGGCTGGTTACAGGTTCAAGGGTCCCAACATGAGGATGGACTGTGTCCATGGAAGAGAAGTGACGTTCTTTGGGCATCAACAAGGAGACAGAAAATAAACAGATGTGTATATATACATATATATGTAAGTATATGCAGTATATATACGTATATACAAGCATATATACACACACGTATTTATGTGTGTGTATTATATACATAGGTATGTATATATTCTATGTATATATTGAATCATAGAGTCATTTTGATTGGAAAAGACCTTTAAGATCATCATCATCATCATTATATATATAAACTACCATCATGATCCACAACATACCTATATATAAAAACCACACACATATAGGTACATATATAAAAGCCACACGCACACACTGAAGGCAAGTGTTAGCATTTGTACTGTAGTACACATCCCTGGGGGATAACTCTGTCCTGGGGCTGCTGAGATCCCTCTCCCTCACTGGGGTTACTTGTATTTACCCACACTGGAAAGCACTGACACTCCTCTCCTGTCTGCCTTGCACGTTAGGACTTCCTACCCCTATTTCTGTTCTCTCAACTCCAAGCTATTTTCTATAGGCATAGGATAAGAAAGCTTAGGGAGCAAATTGTAGAAGGAAAAATACCACCAACCTGAGCATCTCACGTCTGCAAACTTAACCTTGAGGACAGTGGGCAGGAATCGAGGTCTCATTTTAATATGTTTATAATTAATGGACCACAAGATACACGGGGGAGTGATGTTTCGGCACCCTTCCAGCCTGCAGTAGCGAGGAGGGGCAGGGGCAGCGCTGTGCGGAGAGAGAGCGGCTCCGCATGCGGGTACCGCAGCACATATGGCGAGCCTGGCCACACGCTGCTCTGGAGCCGTGAAATCCAGAAGCACAAGGGCACATGCCACGGAGAAAATAGCAGCTTGCATCTCTGTCTAGTTCCGGGGCTCTCCATCCAGAGCCATGGCATTACCTGAACTAATGGTTTTTCACAGCGGAAAGGGTTTGTTTAAGACCCCTCTCTAAAGAGAAGAAAGTAAAATTAGTTATACAAGAGGATGCTGATTACAGCAGCCATTCACTGAAAGAGGCTGGTGATTTCAGGAGCTGGGATGATGGGAGATGCAGCAGTGAGGGAACACTGGCACCCCTGGAGAAGCCTGAGGATGCTGTACCACAAAACTGTTGTATCTTCTATCTCTCCGATGATGTTCAAATAATGTCACTTCTCTTTGCTGGACACAGTTAACCCCCAATACTCCTCATGGTGGCGCCCCTGAAGCTGCAACCAGCCTCATTTTTCGCTGAAATCAAGAGCTGCCCTGATTCACGTCAAGGAATCCTCTTTCCCCCATTTTGTGACACATGAAAAATTCATTTTCAAGTGAAGCAAACTAAAAAATAGAATAGACTAAAAAATATTTTTTTAAGCACAAAATAATCTAAAATATTTAAAGGAATACATCTACTGCTAACCTCCATTCCTCATTGAGGAGCTGCTCCTCATCTGCACAGTTTACCTGAGTCAAGTGAGTTTTTCCCGATTTCATTGTCAGAGCATTAAGAGGAAGTTTCATTATTCTAATTTAGCATGAAAATACATTTAAATAGCATTTCTTTTCGCCCTTTCACAGTATTAAATAACTGCAAGAATCTTTTCAAGAGCAATTGCCCACAGCTTTTTGTGCAAATATTGTCTTTACAAAAGTCCCATGATGATTTGGGAGAAGCAATAGGGGAGAAAAATATTTCATTGACAGAATAATGGAGAAGTCTAGTGTAATGCTCAATACAGTCTTATTTATCCTGTAGCTAATTACAACAATAATCTGTTGTATAAGGGAGGCATTTAAATGTCAAATTTCATAAAAGAGATTAACTCTCAAGGAAAGAAGAAGCGATGGATGTCTGCAAGCTTTGCGAGTGCCCACCAGCCCGGAGCATCCCTATTCTCCTCCAGGCAGAAGACCTCAGGTCAGTCCCAGCCTCACTCCTGGGCACTGTGCAAGCAGATTTGGGCCTGAGTGATAAATGTCTTCAGTTAGTTTACTAACCTTTAAAGATCATCTAGGTCCAACCCCCCTGCCATAGGCAGGGACATCTCCAACTAGAGCAGCTTGCTCAAAGCCCCATCCAGCCTGGTCTTGAAAACCTCCAGGGATGGGGCATCCACAGCTTCTCTGGGCAACCTGTTCCAGTGTCTCACCACCCTTACAGTGAAGAATTTATTTCTTGTATCTGATTTAAATCTCCCCTCTTTCAGTTTAAAACCATTACCCCTCATCCTATCACTAGACACCCTGATGAAGAGTCCCTCCCCATCTTTCCTGTAGGCCCCCTTCAGGTGCTGAAAGGCCGTTATAAGGTTTTCCTGGAGCCTTCTCTTCTCCCGGCTGAACCCCAACTCTCTCAGGCTGTCTTTTTCAGAGAGGTGCAAAGCACTTATACCCCTGTGAATGATGTACTCAATGATCCATAGGCACTGGATTTAAGTTTTCAGGTATCAAACTAATTAACTGAACCCCGATGCTACAGTGACCTTGCCAGTGACCTTGGAAAAGAGCAATGGCTCTGTTTGTCATTTGTAACTTAATCATAAAAAGCAGGTAACAGCCACCTTCTCCCACTGACCCTCTGCAAATTGAGAGTTCATTGGGGTGAGGAATGCTATGGCTTAGGCGCAGAAAACACCAGGAGGATGGTACCTGCCAGGGCTGTATGAGGCAGTGGAATAATGGTGATGAGGGTGATGATGGTGATGATCACAAGAACAATTAGCTGGTCAGGGAAAACCTTGTTCATAACACAACAGAGCAATTAAGAAGCGTTCACTCTAAAGGCCTTAATCTATGCAGTTTTAGGCTAGACAAATTATTTTGAAATCATGTATTCAAATGCCGTTGGTGCCCTGGAGGGTGACAGCCCTGCCTTGCACTGCCACAGCTCTCCAGCGTCTCTGATCTCTACCTAAAAATAAAACCCTAAGTAAAAAAGAACAAGCCCCCTACTGTCAGCCTGGCACAGAGGCAGAGTGCAGTCGCTGCCAGGCATGCAGTCTCTTTGTCCTTCCAGGTCAAACCTGGAATTGAGCTAGGGATGCCAAGTCTCCAGATCCACACTTGGAGCCAGATCTCCCTCTTGCCTGTCTCCTGCCTGTCAGCCCACCACCAGGAGCCCTTCCTGGACCCCTGCCCAGGGCTCAGCCCCCTGGTGGTATCAAAGCCTGGCACTGAGGTTGAGGCAAGTTCTGAAGCCATCACTCGAGCTGAGATGTGCCCTCTCCCCTTCACCTCCATGCACCCAAGTAAGGTAGGAGCTAAACCAGAGCATTTTCTCCACCCCATGGTCACACAGGATTCTCACCCACAGCTGTGAAAGTCTGGAAATTGTGAGACTGACTCCAAAGCCAGACCAGGGCAAGTCCCAACCAGCACTTTCCTTTTATTAAGTCCACGGAGAAAAAAGAAATCTAAATCAGACCCACACAACACAAGATTAAAAGAAAAAATAGAGAAATGCTGAGGTTTCCATTAGTCTAAGTCATCACATAAACAGAGAATCATTAAAACAACATTCCTGGGAAAAAAACTCCCAGCCATTCTTTCCCATTCACTCCTACCTGGCCCCTGACTCCCCAGGCAAGATGTTGAGAGGTTACAAATAAAACCCTAAAGGAGAGAAGCTTTGACATTGGTTCCAGCAATTGGAATTTCTGATCTACCTCTCAAAAAAAAAAGTGGCAAATCTGTCACAGAATGCTTACAGGTTATCCTTGGTGAGCTCAGGTGTAAGCCCAGCGTGTTTATTAAACCCATGGCCTGGAGAGGGAAGGTGTCTGTCTGAATTGCAATAAAGTTACTTTTAAAACAGTTGGTTTAAAACTTTTTATCTTGGTTTAATCAGAATTACTTGGAATTACTGAATGCTGGAATAAAGCATTCAAACACAGTTTCTCGTGTCTGGGTACCAGTGCCTTGCAGGTGGCTCTGGTCACTTCAGAGTGAACATTTAGGACATTTAGGGCTCTGGTTTGGCTTTTTCTGGGTGGTGTAACAAAGTAAGATGCTCTTGTGTCTATGAATGTGTATGTCTAGATGAATGAACATGTGCACTGTGTAAATATATATAAATATATTAGATTTAATTATGTGGGTTTGGCTTTGCTCTCTCTCAGTCGCATTCACTAGCCCCAGCTCCAGCAACTGTCCACACAAGTCTCAAGCCTTCATGTGGATCACCTACAAAACAGACCTGTAGAAAGAGTGATTGCTATCTTGGTTCAACCAGACATCCACCCCTGGACCAAGCCTTTCTAGGGGACCAGGGCACAAAGAGGCATGTACATGACCCAAAAGCCTGACCTCAGGGAGCACCGTCTGGACAGCATTAGTTTTAACACCATACTGAACATTGTTTCTGATCAACAGCAGTATCACTGGAAAACACTGAAGGAGCAGACCAGAGCAAGAAGGTGTAGAAAAGCCTCCACAGTTCAGACTACTCCAAAACTTGGCTGTTTTCTTTATCATAATGTAACAGATCCATGAAAGTCAATATGGTGATGTGCACATTTTTGTGGAGCTTAGTTTTGTGGAGCCAACACTGTTTCCATTATCGTTGTCATACTTTCAAAGCTGATGTGACTGAGCTTCATATAAAGCTGTGGCCTTCTGCTGTCAGACCACAGTTTTCTTCTATGGAGCAAGCCAACAGTAACCCAAAGGAGCAAGTCTCTCCCATCATGTTCTTGGCAGAAACTGTGGCTTTGCAGCCTGCGGGGACCAGAGACCCAACAGTGATCCTGTCCATGACCATTCACTACATCTGCATCGAAGCCAGTGTTTGATGTGAATAACTTCTGGACCTCCAACAGATGGAGATCCTGCCGATCTCGGAAAACAGTATGAACTTATTTGCTTGAGTGAACTGACAGCAGCCTCTGGGCTAAACTTTTGATCCATCATCTTCAAAAAGTGCAGTAGCGCTGGTGTGTGCACCGCTGGGTGCAGGCAGCAGCAATCCTGTGTCAGGCAGAGCCCGCACGGCTTGCCAGAAGCAAGAGGAGTTAGTGGAGGTGGAGCTCCATCACCCTGGCTTCCATCCGTCACATCTGGCTTGGCAACAAAGGGACAGCTGGTGCTACCTGGTTCCTGGTGTCCAGGGGCAGGTATCTCCATCCTTTGGAGGCACCAAAGAAAGCTTAGAGTGGTTCTGCTGTTGAAACAAACCAGAGCTGCAGGGTCTTCAGCTTCCTTTAATGTCTCTCTTGGTCTTGAGTCTCAGGAGACTTCCTCCTTCTCCGGTCCCTCAGGCAGTAGGAACCTGTCATCCATCCCTGCCCCGGAAAAAGCTTTTCCGGCGCTTGCTGACAACACTCTGGCTGGCTTTCTTCTCCTCAGAGGAAGGTATTTTTTTTTTCAGAGTGTAGCATTGTTTCATATCCTGAGGCTTTTCTATGCACTCACAGAAATTGAGAATGATCACACTGATGTCAACATTGCTGCTTCAACATTTACACCTCTGTAATGAATAGTGTAAAAATAATGCAATATAATAGACAAAACTGCAGGGATAGATTCAAGAACAGAGGAAAGGATATGGAGTCAGGAAACCATAAGCTAAGGACACTCAAAGTTTATGCTGGATAGCCAAAACTTCCCACACCATCTTCTTTAAGATGCACGTAGTTCATCACACTGTGAAATTTCCTTTCCTAATTAAATAGGATGGACCAACATAGATGAACCTACAGGTACTATGCATACACAGAAAAGCACATGAGACTGAGAGATCACATGCTGTACCAGGGGGATAAAGAATGTGGGTATATTGTACTCTGGACCAAACTTAATCTGCTGATTTCAGCATATGGCTCCTCACTGACTGCTGGATCTCCCCCTTCAGTGGCAAGGACTAGCTGCCCAAGGAAAATGCTGCTTGTTGTTAGTAGATGTGCAAACTTTGAAATGCACTGGAAAAAGTTATACTTGTAGGAATGGAGTTCAAGATCAGGCAAAAAGCCATAGTGAAGAACATTGTCCATCACAGACAAAGGGTCTGTTACATGAACAGAATGTGGATGGAAGTCTGTGCAGGGGATCCACTAGCCAGTGCCATCCCTGTTGGTGAGCACCACAGCAGCACTGGAAATTCCTGATGGAACAGATGTGGGGGATGCCACACAAAGATAAGAAAAGACAAGCTATCTGCTCCAGGGAAAATGTCATCCCTGGTCCCTAAAATGGGTAGAACATGGTTTGGCACCTTGTAGAATCCTTGCTTGCCATTATCAGTTGACATCATTGAGAAGTCTTTACTTCTACAAAATTTGGAGGCAGATTCTACAAACTTTGAAGGCAAACTTTTCAGGCTGAGAAGCAAAAGAGAACAGCAGTTCTTCAGACACACTGGTGTCCACAGCAGACATCTAACTCCACACTTAAAGGGTACAATGAGTGGCCTGATTGTCAAAGTCGTTGAGAATCCAAACTCTGCACAGGGTTATAAAAGGAGATCAACATATTTGACAAAAATGAGCTTTCTCACAGTCTCACCAGAGAATTTTAAACCCAAATCGGCTGTCCAAAACTGTGCAAGAAAATCTGTAAATCAAGAAGTTATTGCAGACAAGATTTAAAATGTTTTAATTGCCTGTTGAATTTATGACAACATACCACTGGCATAATGTAGGGGAAAATATATCTTTCTTTCTGTAGTAAGTCATTATTACATTAGGTTTAGTGTTCAGACTTTCCCCATTAATATTGCAGCATTTTATACCAAAAAAATGTGTGTATAATTGATAATCAAAAGTCCTTGAAGATCAGAAAAATAAAATTTTAGTGCAATGAGTTAAAAAAACAAATGCAAAATGAGATTATCTTTCAAGACTTTGTTTTGAAACACGATGGGAGGTAGATAAACAGACCAAGCCAAATCCTGCTGTCACTATTCTGATGTAATTGGGACTAATCCTGTTGAAACACAGTGGGTTTCAAGGGTTGGCCCAATACATTTTTTAAATGTGTGTTTAATATTCTATACAAGTCCTACTAGTACCCATCAGCCTCTTTTATTAGTTGTGTTCGCATCCACAGGGCATGCTGATTTATCCCATAATACTCTTGTTTATTTTTATAGCTCATTTTCAAGTTACAAAAAACTTAGGCAAACAAAAAGGTGTGGTTGTGCAGTCCTTGGCAGACATGATCTCCATAACCTGAGATGTTGCCTAGGTGAGGATAGTGGATTTGGATGGAACCCAGGAAGCACGCAGTGTCTTTAGTGGTATGGGGACACCCAGAGGAGCTGCCTATAGGGGATCCCAGTGGCTGTGTACCACCTTTTGCACTGCCTCCTCCAAATTTGAGTAAGCTATGGTGTCCTCCAAGCCTGTATGTAAATGAGCATCATGATCAAAGAGAAGAATGGGAGGGACAGACTGCATTGTCTCCCCAGGTTTCACAGGAGACATCATAGGGCTGCAAAGGACACCACATGGGGAAGCAGTCTGAGAGAAGGAGTGCTTTGTGCTGTGGTGTTGGGGCTGTGTGGCTGTGAGACGGTGAGAAGGATGTGGGAATGGACCTATGCCCTCCCAAGTGTCCTGTCCTCCTGAGGAGAATGAAGAGTGGAAGAGGACCATGAAGGGTGGAAGAGGAGGCAGAAGACTGAAGACAGAAAAGTGTGGAAGGGAGGGTGCAGGTTGGAAGAGGAGGGCAAAGGGTGGAAGCAAAGGGTGAACAACGAAGAGGAACATGAAATGAGGAAGAGGAAGGTAAAAGGTGGAAGAGAAAAATAAAGGATGGCAGAGGATGCTGAAGCAGCTTTGCTGTCCCAGCTACTGCTGAGTGCATTATTCTAGCACCAAGAAAACAGTCTTCATACCATGTTGTTGTACAACAGGATTTTTTAATGGATGTAAGCCCAAAACAGTAGAAAGTTTTGTGGAGGAATGGCTGAGTGATATCCCCTGACACTAGGGATATTGATCCTGGCATTAATGACCCTCCACAAGATTGAACCCAGGGAAAACATGTGGGTTACCTGGGTGAGCAAGACAGGACAACAAGCTTTTTGTCTATTGCTTATCTCTTCTACATAGCCTTTTCGGACATGCTTGATAAGAGTACCTAGTTTTAAGATAGAAGAATTTAGCAGATATAGTGTGCAAAACTGTAATAAGTCTCTGAGTGTCAGTAATTGTAGTGCTATGCTTATTAATGGTTTGAATGTTATGCTGCCTTGGGACCCCCAAGAATTAGACCTGTTAGGCTAACCAACTGGTTTGGAAATATGCCACAATGGTTAATAATTTTGCTTGTTGAAGGTTTGCATATTATGATAACCCTTGTGATCATAGGTCTGTGCTTATGCTTAGAGCTAAGTTGTATTAAGAGAGCTATGTTAAAAGTAGTATACCAAGCCTGGATTGCTCAAAAACAAGAAGGGGGAATTTTGGAGGAATGGCTGAGTGAAAAGGGGCACGATTTCCTTGCAATGAACAACCCAGTCTTTGACTTGGATAAAGGCCCGGCGATGATTGTGAACTGTCTTTGACAGGTAAGATATGAGGAAGGGAGTAAGGAGTAAACAAGATAAACAGAACTATGCTCGGGAGATGGGAAAACTCCACTGCACTTGGACAAGAACTTTACACCAATTGTGTGAGTGCTCTATTCGTGTGAACAGAAATTGTAAGCCAATCCTATAGCTGTCATTAGCATGCTCTAGCACGTGCTCTGCTTGTCTGTCTATATAAACTCTGTGAAAATTTGAATAAAATGAGAACGATCATACTCATATTGAGGTTACATCATTACTCCGGGTCCGCCTCCCACTCCAAGTTACTCTTAAAGGGCCAGATTCTCATAGGGCTCAGTAATAAAGCTTCACTGACTGAAGTGTCTAGTGATGGTTTATAGTAGCTGTAAGAAATCGGTGTAATGTAAGAGTAACTGTAAATTCAGTAAGGCGGATACTGAATTTAAATATACTGACTTGGTTTGGTTTTAACTGGTATTTTGGATCAAGAATCCTAAAAGAAAATTTGATACCAGCTTTTATGATAATACTTTTCCCTGATGTTACCACACCTTTTCCCCAGTCACCACTAGAAGTAAAACTAAGAATAAAAACATCTTTCTAATCTTTACAATTTATATTAAAAAATAACTCTCAATAAACAATTTCCAGGATCACTTTTGACATTAAACATTGATTTCTATGTCTTTTATAAACCTTGAAGAATTGCTTCAGGCACTTGTAATAATCTAAGCATTTAGATAGGAGCATTTTCACTATCTAATTATTACCCAGTTTAATAGAAGCTGCACTTCACTTTCTTTTCAAAAAAAGAAATTATCTTAAAAAAGAGACCCATCCACCAGCAATTCTGCTGTTGCTGTTGGAGCCAAATGAGGTACATGCCAACAGAGGGAATGCAAGTCAGACTACCCAGTAACACAATGTCTTTGAATAGACATTGCAATATACATAGAAATGTCAGGGTTGTCTTTGTTCTAAACAGGTAAAATCCTCTTCCCATTGCCCTTATTTCCAAGAGGGATAATATCTGCCTTCATACTTTCCTATTTCCAAAACATGCCTCATTTCTGAACATATTTCAGACTCAAGGCTAATGGAGCTCCTATGTTCAAGGCTGACTCCTGCTTGTTTACAATTTGAGCAGCATCATTTATTTTTGCATTTTTCTCCACAAAACAGGGATTTTAGGAAATGAAAACTGGGAACATTCTCTTTTAATTCAACTCAAAGGAGGTCAGTAGGGTATATCCAGGCACAGCACTTAAAATGTATAGAATAGCCCAAATTTAGCATCTCCTCTAGTTCATAAAGCTGTTTCCATTATTTACATGCACCACTTAACTTAGTTTTATACTTATCACTGCAAAAATTATAGAGGAATAAAATAGCCAACATAGGAAGTTAAATAATTGAGCCGGGATTAATCTCATTATATGTAATCATACACGCTGGAACTGGTCACCTTGGGCTGTCTTCTCAGTGGCGTGAAGTTTGCAGTGTTGCTCTCTCCCTGTGTATATCTGAGCTGACACCAAAAGGGCTTGTTTCTTTCTACCAACCCTGTGGAAGACCACCTGGTGCCTCTCCAGACATGTATGCTGGAGAGAGCTACAGCTAAGCAGGGTGAATCCTACTTTCCAATGTCCAAATGATTTAATAGAGATGACACCCAAGAGACATTACTAAAATGAAATAAATCTGTGCAGAAATTATTGCAGTGGTGTTTGGGGAACACATACCCTGAGAGATAGGGGGTCGACAGAAAGCTTGCCATTTTCTGGGGAAGCCTATCTGACTTTTCCTGTGTAGGAAAAAGTGAATCATCAAGCCATGACTGCTTGCTTGGACCCCATTGTTTGAGCTGTACCTGGCTTGTAGGGGCAGCTTTGGATGCAGATGGCTTGCTTGGGACCTGTAGAGGCAACCACAAGCTGGAGACATCAGCTCCTAGATATCTTCCCAACCTCTTCACCAGGATGAGAGGAGACGGGATGGAGCTCGCCCCTTCCCATTTGCAGGACCATCCATCACCTGAAGCATTCCCAGTTGATGGACTGAAGACAGTATTTCTGAGGATTATTCTGCTTCAGGGTGCTTTTGGGGAGGAACTTCTCCCCCCAGAAGTAACCCACCTCCTTTCATAGCCATAAGGGCAGCCCAAGTGACAGGGTTGGGTGGGGTGTGACATTTGCAATGCCCATGTCCACACTTAGGCAATGCATTCTGGCCACTTGCTCACAACCGATTCACAGCAGCAACCCCAGCACAGCCAGTGAGCAAAAGTCTTCCCAAGGACGGTTGTTGTAGGTAGGGGAATAATTTTTATTACACCTGGAAGTAAGTGTATATGAAGATGTAGTGTAGCTGGAAAGGTAGACAAAGTGTAGTGCACCCACCCTTTCCTTCTGATCCAAAAACTGAACACCCCGAAGACTGTCTGCTGTATGCAGTTACACCAATTAATCTAAGGAAAGGTACTATTTCTCCCTGTAAACGTCGCCTCATTTAAATGCTTCAGTTCAGAAGAGCAATAACCGCCACCGTTATTGCAATGCTTTCAATGCAGTGGGAAGATTTCAAGCTCTCCTTACGGCAGTGCAGCCCAAGAAGTGTGAGAGATCATGACAATAATACCCACGTTTTCCCAATACATTGACAAATGCTGTGCAAAAAGAACTAAATGTCATTTCGGCTACAGATTGCAAGAGGATACAATAGAGAGATCAGAATTTTTTTCCTAGTGGAAGGCATTGAGTTAAAAAAGGATAAAAGGCTTCAGGAAGCATGGGGATTAAGATGAATATTATAGAAAAATCAGAAATTCGTGCTGGAAGTGCAAGTCTCCAGGTGTAAATCAGCACAGTTTTATGGATGCTTGTGTTTGCATTAGCCATGTGTTTGATTAGCCTATGTGTTTGATCAAACTTGGATTGGTACAGGGGAATAAGGAGGTGTTGCAGAAGCAGGAGAAAGCAGCTTCCTTCTCCGAGGGAGAGCAGGAATGCGAAATATGTCTAAAATAATATGCTACCCAAATAGTCTTTCAGCCTTTCCCGAAGGAAAAATACACTTGTCTACAAAGAAAATGCCACATATCTCTACTGTTCCAGGAAAAGAATGTCACATCTTTCACTAAAGCTGAAAGAGGTTGGGTTGGTTTTTGGTGTTTTTTTGGTGCGGCATTTAATACTTTTCTTCCAGTAAGTAGACATGCCTCGCTGCGGTGGCATCCTTGGCATTCATCTTCAGCTGGGCTCCCTCCCCCAGAAAAGTTCAGTCCTCATTCAATCTAAAGGGCTAAACCCTGTACCACCAAAGCAAAATTGCTATTACAGAGGAAATGGGTTTGCCCCTTGCTTCCATCAGTGGGAATTGGGAGCAATTCTGAAGTTTAGAGGTGAAAAATGTCCCATTGACTCCAGCTGCAGCAAGGTTTCTTGCATGGGAAGAAGGAACAGAAGCCAACTTTATAAACCAGATTCTGGTCTCTTTGCACAAGGACAATTTGTAATAAACCCTGTGGCTAACGTGAAGTTATTGCAGATTTGCACTGGCATGAATGAGGTCAGGAACCAGCTCGAGGTGGCTGGGACAAGGCAGCACAGAGGTGTTGGAGTGCAGGAATTCAAAGTTTGACTTCCTTCAGCCCCTAAACGATCTCAAGGCAGTGACACCCCGCCTTTGATGTATTTTGGGTCAAATTGGTGAGTCTCACAGCTCAGGACCGAGCACACACAACATGGAGAAAGCCACGTGGAGCTTGTTGGGGAGAGCCAGAACCATGTGCTAATTAGAGCTGTCTGCTCAATGAATTTAGCTTTAACTGCTCACAGAGTGTCTGCAGCTAGATTGGGATTTCCTCAAATTAATTTATAATTTGAGGTTACTCAATTAATTTTTCTTCTTCTTTTTTTTTTTTTTTAATTTTTCCTCTCTGGTTTAATCGCACAAGTATTTGACTCCCTGTATCTGCTCTCCTCTCTTCGATGGGTGCCAGCACTCCCAGACCTCTCCAGCGTCTCAGCCCCCATTTGGCCACCAGCGGGCCAAACCTCCCAAAATTCACCAGCCATTTAGAAGGAGGTTTCCAATAAGCAGGATAGAGGAAATTCAAACTTTTTTTTTCCTTTTCTGGGCCACACAAGCCTTGCCCAAGGCATTATTCATAGAAAAATTAGGCTGCTGCAAGATTCACTGGTGGGGTGCAGAATTTAAATAGAATTTTCTCTTGTCCCAGTTACACAAAGTCAGCCTGATTGCCCCATCCGTTATGCTGGTGTAAAATGGGAATAATTCTAGCCACATGGCTGGGATTTATTACCCACCAGAGGGTCCAGCCCCAGCTCTGTGGGCAAGTGGAGAGCTGGCGCAGATGTTTCCAGAGGCACCACGTGGTGGTTGCTCTGGGTGGCCCATCTCAGCTTCAGTGGGTCAGATCCTCACTATGAGAGCAGCATCTTCCTTCTGATGTGAAAACCCGCATAGGTGCAATTAAAATTTGGGTTTTTCCACGCTTTTTTTTTTGTTGTTGGTCAAGTTTGAGCACTAGTGTGTTTGGAGGCAGAGAATGTGTGGCTGCTGCAGAATTGTGACCCTGTGAAAGCAATATTTTATGGCAGTCACCTCCCACTGCTAATGTGCGGCAACCAAAGGACCCACTTGCCTTTCCAGTCTCTTAAAGATTCACAGGAGCTTCACAGGTCATTGTTCTGCTGCAGCAGTTCTATGCTGAGAAAATTGGACTGATTCCAGGGAAGAAGTGCTGTCCCAAAATAAGTGATATGCTTTCAGGAACTGTTTAGTTTGGGGAATGAAACTGCAGCTCCCATTCAGAGAGATTTGGTTTTGTGAAGCTGAGCCCAGGAACAAGAAGCGCTGAAACTTTGTTCCTGCTGATCAGCCTTGGCCACTTGTTCCAGCACTGAAAAACAAGCATCTATCTGCTGGTGGGAATATCTAGTGCATCCTGTGTTCAATGAGCTTCCCTTTCCCTTTAGGATTTTCCTCCAAACCATGAAAATAGCCTGGAAAAGGTACCAGGCACTACCTGCCCACACAGTTAATTTGGTTCATCATTTATACACTTAAAAAGTGCCAACACAAACACTTCTGTGATATTATGAGATTTTCAAGACAAAGATGTTTGCTCTGGTTTCTGTACAACTTCCCTTGTAGGGTAGCAGAGCCCAAAGCTGTGTCTCTCTGCCTGTGCCTCTTCCAGGTGGGAGCTCAGACCCAGAGCCAGGCTTCCCTCCTCTTGACTTGAGATTTTCAATCAGAGCGATTACACTGACTTCAGAGAGCTGCTGCTCATTTCCAAACATATGCTTAGGAATATAATCAGGCTTACAAATCTTTGCTGATGGCCAAGCTGGGTTCCCTTAACTGGTAATGCAAAATGCTGGTGGTGCAGCCTGTGCCCACCACCTAAAGCTCGACAAGCCCAAAGCACTGTCCTTCTTGGAAAAGAATATTTTATGAGCATGATTGGAAATCAATTAGTGTTTTGTCATGACAAGAACATGATATAGCCACAGAAACATGGTCTCTGCCATTGTGGCAGCATTGGTGTTGCTCTACTGTCCATGGGGTAGGTATGGGTGCAGAGTAGGAGGGTCTCTGCAAATCACCAAACTCAAGAGAAAAATAGTGTGGACTTCACCAGCAAACCCCAAAACACAGCTCCATCTCTGAGCAGCCCATTTCAGCCCCAGGTGCCAGAAAAGGGCATTCCTCTCCATGTGCAGGAGAAGGTGGCACAATGGGTCCAAGCTGCTCAGAACCACTCAGCATCACGGTGCCCCAGACACTTGTATGCCCACAGGCATCATCACACTCATCAATAAAATGATTCATCTGCTACCTGGTTGCTGCTGGAGCTGGGCAAAACATTGGTCAGGCTCTTGTCAAAGCTGCAGACACACTGGGCAATATTTAGCTTGGTGTCTTTATGTAAGAGTCCATGTCTGAGCAAAATGCACAAGCTGTGTCAGCAGTTAGCAGAGACAGGTGCCAGTGGAAGGGTGTCTGGGACACCCATGTAGTGATGGTACATGTCATCAATGCCCTATGAAAGACCAGCAATTCTGGACCAGCACTGGAAGGTTGAGTGGTGCTCCACGTGGGCAACCCAGAGCCCAAGTTCATGTAGACGCCCACATCTATACATTGGAATTTACAGATCTGTCAGTTGTCTCCCTGTTGGGGCTAGTCCTTGGACTGTCAAGCATGTCT
>BJBW01004374.1:740-47233 GCA_004320125.1 Scolopax mira
ATACTGTGGGAGACTGTATCAAAGGCCTTGCTAAAGTCTCGGTAAATAACATCCACAGCCTTTCCTTCATTCACCGATCGAGTCACCTTGTCATAGAAGGATATCAGGTTTGTCAAGCAGGATCTGCCCCTCATGAACCTGTGGCATGATGACCTGGGCATCCTTCATGTGCTGCAAAATGGCGCTCAGGATGATCTGTTCCATGACCTTCCCAGGCACCGAGNNAGGCACCGAGGTCAGACTGACAGGCCTGTAGTTCCCAGGATCATCCTTCCAACCCTTCTTGTGGATGGGTGTCACGTTTGCTAGACGCAAGTTGGCTGGGACCTCCCCAGTTTGCCTGGGGAGGACTGTTGGTAGATGATGGAAAGTGGGTCCTCAAGCACTTCTGCCAGCTCCCTCAGAAACTCAGGTGAATCCCATCTGGCCCCATAGACTTGTTTTCCCTTCAAATTCATCACTGAAAACCACCACCAAAACTAAAGCCTACCCAAGCTACTCACTGTCTCAAAAACAGTGCCCACAAGCTTTAATAACATTATTTTTCCCTTTCCATTTCAGCTCTTTTGCCATGATCTCTGCACAGCAGCCACCATTCCCCAACAAAATTCAGAGAGTAATGGACTGCCCGACTGAGGAAGAGGAAACCTGTGAAGAGCAGAACAACTCTGAAAACTGCACTTGCAGCTCCAAGCATGCATCATCATCATCAGAATCTGACTCAGGTTCAATCCAATTTAAATACTGCAATTACCATGGCATGCTAGCATTTCATGCTTTCACTTTTCTCAGTCTTCAAGTAGTAGGTGTCACTGTGTCACTGTTTTCCATTTGAACTCTATTTTTTTTCCTACCATTTCCCCTTACGTTTGCGTTTATTATCAGACCAAATTCTACAAAAAGGACTACCTCTGTAATTAAGATACAGGTTTAAAAAGGTCTCTGGATTTTATTTAGTCATCTAAAAGTTATTTCTCAATTACAGGCAGAGATATGATTATAATATGCACTAATTGGGCTGGCACTGTTGAAGCTGTGGTATTACCAATTCCAAGAGCTAAACTGCTCAAACACCCACCAAGGATCCCAGGCAGGCATCAACTGAAATCCATGCAAGCCAAAGCAAAAATGTTCTTTGCAGTTAGTTTTGCATCATCCACACGTATCCTGCTACCAGGCTTCCAACACCAGCACAGAAATTCAGAACAGTGTTTGAGAACTTACTTTTCATGACATCAGATGGAGCAGCTCAGCAGAGCTCTCCTAAAAAAATATCTCACCTACATGTTAGCACAAGTGTGGTACTGACTCACTCAACAGCACCGTATGGGGCCAGACTCTTCTCAGCGGTGCCCACTCACAGGACAAGGAGCCACAGACAAGCTGGAACACTGGAACTTCTTTACTTTGAGGGTGCCAGAACACTGGAACAGGGTGCCCAGAGAGGGTGTGGAGCCTCCTCCTCTGGAGACATTCAAAACCCACCTGGATGCATTCCTGTCCAACCTGCTCTAGGAAAATCTGCTTTGGCAGGAAGGTTGGACTACATGATCTCCAAAGGCCCCGTCCAACACCTACAAGTTTATGATTCTGTTTATATCAACATATATTGAAAAAGTATCTTACAATCCTCCTTTTTTTGAGGAACATTTAAAATACAACCACTAAAGATTTTTCTTCAAAGTAAGAGGTAAATCCTAAATCCTTCTTTTAAAGAAGCTTAAATGTTCTAGATCTGTTGGACCCCAAAATGAAAACTACAGCACACATCCCTATGTGGCATACTCTGGCCTAGTATGAGCTACGGCATACCCCAAAATACAAGTTAACTTGGTCCTGAAAGTCTCTAGCTGTTATTAGCAGCGTTACTAATACAAAATAATACTAAGTATTAGTAAAAGGCTCATTTCTATCGGTAAATTGCCCATGCAAACACTCAAATTGGCAGGAAATGACCATTGCTCCTTTCGCTAACCACCCAGCCAGACTGTCCCTCTTCTGAAGGGCAACCAGTCTCAAGGTGGATAGCTTTTCCAGTCCACGTGCCTACCTACATTTTACCCTTTAACAAGCTACATATAAAAATACGGATTGCGTGTCTTCTCTCACAGATTCGCCAGTAATTCTTAAAATACTACAGAACTGGGTTCCCAGAGTTTCGCACTACTTCGATAAAGAGCACTACATGTACGCTGGCCACCAGATTGTCATCCAGGAGTCCATTGAACACTTCGGAGCTGTCGTGTGGCCGGGGGTATGTATGTGACTCTCCCTACGCAGAACGGTGTTGTAAAGTACTTCAGCAGAAAGCTTTGCCTTGTGCTTGATCTGACAGCTCACCCCAAAAGAACCGCGGCACCTAAATATTTGTAAATTGGATGCAGATATTGAAAAAAGAAAGAGAACTCAGGAAGTAGTGTTCAGCTGCTTCCAAATTTCCAATCGGTCACCACTGGGAAGCAAATAGTCATCAGTACAAAAAAGAAGGGTAAAAAAAAAAATGGAGAGAGATTAAATAAAGGAGTTTAAAACGATTAAATATGCTTCTTTTAGCGAACAGACTGGAAAAGCTCCATTGCAGTATGGGAAACTGTAGTTGCCAACAGTTCTTCAGTCTTTGCGTCTCCTGCTCTTAGAAACCAAAAACTTTACACGGACTGAGCAAACTGCCTTTGAGGGAAGAGAGGTGAACTGATAAAGACATGAAAATTAGGATTTCAAAATCTTTCAGATCCGCATTTATTGAAAAAGCTCACAGAAAATGGCAGACAATTTCAAAACAGAGAAAGAGTGGGTGAAAGGTGGGTGAAACAGTATCTTTGAGATGTCAGATCATCAGTTCTCACATTAATCAGGTGCCAGAATGCAAATGGTAAAACTTTCCAAGAAAATCGAGAGGTGGTACAAGGTGGACAAGTGATTCATTAGCTGTTAGCTTTCCAGAGCAGGTAGCCAGTGTTGCATTATGAAAAGCACATTTTTAACAGTAACACAACTCTAAAGAGGAGAAGCAGAAGGGGGGGTGTTAATTTCTTTGGCATCAGTTCACATTGTTTATAAACAGCTGATTTATACTCTATCGATAAGATCTTTACAAAAGTCTGATAAGCAATATTTCCATACAGTCATACAGTGTGGTGGTTGCTTTTTTTTTTTAAAGTTTATATTGTTATGAGTAGACAAGTGTTGAATTGGTAAATAACAGATTTTTAGTATTTTCTTTGCAAAAAGCCCCTACCCCCCCCCCCAAATTGTTATTTTTAAAAAAAAAATCTCTGCTGAAGCCTGAATCTACTTTGTGATAGTGATAAACCATAACATTTATGATAATAAACCAGAACATTACTTTTTACATAATGTTACACAAACCTCTTTGCTGTTCTGACTGTATGGTTCACATCTGCCTGTCTTGAGCTGCCAGAGGACTCAGAAGTGTGTACCAAATCCATATCCCATAAACCTAAAACTAAGCTAAATAAGCTTTCAATTTTTTTTTTTAATATAAAAAACAGGACACATCATGATTCTTTTCATATTACATTTTTATGTTACAGCCTTTAGTGTTTTTCATTTTATATAAAAAAACCCAAACCTGTATAAAAACATCTAATGAATTTTTGTGCAACTTACCTATTACCCTCTTATGGATATGTGTTAACCATTTTAGGCACTGGCTTTATCTCAGTATCTGGAATCCAATCAAGAACAATTCAACCTCAAAGACAAAAAAGTTTTGGAAATTGGTGCTGGAACAGGCTTGGTTTCCATTGTGGCCTGTATCTTAGGTTAGTAAATTCATATTTCCTTTTAGATTTCTTGTGAAAAATGGCCTAGATCTAACACTGTCACTTTAAGGCAATGAAGCAACAGTTGAAGTAAACTCCGTTTGTCACTGCTTTTTAAAAAATTATTATTATTGTAAAATAATGTTTTATTAATAAAGCAACTACCCTAGTTATTGGTGAGAGGGAAGCTGGGGAAGTTATGTAGATAAAGTTGTGGGGTTTTTTAATATATATATATGTTCAACATACTATACCTATGAACTGAAACAAAATCATGTTTTCCTTAGGAGCTTATGTTACAGCTACTGATTTGCCTGAAGTTCTTGAAAATCTCTCATATAATATTTCAAGAAATACGCAAAACATGAATATGCACAAACCTGAAGTGAGAAAACTGATATGGGGAGAAGACCTCAACGAAGACTTTCCTGTATCAACTTACCATTATGATTTCATACTGGCAACTGATGTTGTGTACCATCATGCAGCTCTGGACTCCCTGCTAGCAACCATGGCATATTTTTGTAAGCCAGGAACAGTATTACTATGGGCAAATAAATTCAGATTCAGTACAGACTATGAATTTTTGGAAAAACTTTGCAATATGCTTAACGTTACCGTTCTGGCAGAATTCCCAGAATCAAATGTCAAGCTGCTTAAAGCCACAGTAAGAGAGAATTAAAGAGAAAACTGTTACCAAGTTTGATTTACTGGCAGCACCTTACAGTTTGGAATGTTTTGCAGCATTACAGTGCACCTTCTGTGCATTTATGTTTGTTAAGTTGCAGTTGTATCTGAGTTTTGCGTTACAAGTTATGAAAAACCTGGCAAGACAAACGATGCAGCAATTTGTCTCTGGTTGATACATATCACCTGTTCAAAACAGACCAATTTCACCCTGAAGGAACAATGTTAGTAGCAATAGTTCATAAAAAGGCTTTAACAGACAGCATTGATCTTCTGGGCTGCTCTGAATTTCTGTTGTTTGTAAGGTGTTTTCTTTCAGCAAGTTTCGTTCATGTACTCTCTCAGAAACCAATGCAGTTTTTAGCTTAATTATTTTTATTAATTATAAAATAATCTTTTAAAGTATCAGAGTGCACATGGTGGTTTTTGATCTTCAACTTCGCACATTTATTCTGCTGTGGTTTACATTTTTAACATTATTAAACATATATGTATAGCTTTACAATACCTGATCAAGATTTAACTGTCTGGCACTTTTATGTAGGTATCAGCCTGTCCTGATACTCAGCTTCACATGGATTTTTGAGTTTGCCTGAAGTAACTCCAAAATGAAGATTTACAAGAGCACCTGTACATCAGCAATTCCAAGTTACAGGTTGTAACAGTTTGAGAGGTTGAATTTTTCTTAAAAAAAATTAAATGTAAACTCTTGCAAACAATACAGGTAATGATGTCCCATTACTTTAAGTCTAATAAATAAGATTTTAGCTACTCTTAAAGTAGCTTTAAGGCCTTCATACAATTGAAATTAAGATCAAACATGTTAAAATTCAGTTTACTGTAAAAAATACAGAGCTTTTACAGCTTTGCAGTTAAAAGTAACAGTTAAGAACCTAATATGCATGCAGTAAGCCTTTCCAGCCTAATTCCAAATCCTTCGTGTTGGCAGTTCTGGCACATCCATTGCCAGCAATGGGATGCACAATAAGGAAACTCCCTGGTGACAGGAGTCAGGTTAACAGGTATTAAGCTGTACCCAGGTGCCTTTACTGATAAATACACACAATTTAATAATCAGCATTCAGTAATGAAAACATGCGTTCCTTGCCAAACTTATCTTTTCCTATCCTGCTCCATATAAAACCACTTTAAGTTTACAACTGTTGGTTTTTTAGAATACACAATAATCAGGTGGATACATCACAGGAAGCCAATTTTCAGTAAAAGTTGCACAATGAGTCCATCCAAGCAACTTCATTAGCTGAAGAGAAAAAAGCAAATATTAAAAAAACCCAAACACAAATAATTAGAAGCGCTGGGTCTTGTTCTTTTAAAAATCTGAATTATTCCAAAAATCATATCAGCATCTTACTAAAGATATTACTATTCAGAAAGATAACAGATTGGAGAATGGGCAGAATTACTTAGCCCTGAAAGGTGAAAAAGAAAACCATTCTACATTGTCTACAGTCTTTCAATTCAATACATAAACCTTTTGTCCTAGGCTTACATTAATTCCCACTAATTCTCTACCTATATTCCACTAGCAATATTTGTGATTAATAACAGCAACAGTGGTTAAACAGCAACACAATGTGTTGCTTTTGCAAATATGCAAAAAATCTTTGGTTAAATTGTCTAAACTGCTAAATCTGCTAAAACTAACAGTCACTCACAAACTAGCCATTCTAGAAAAAGAAAGAAGAAATCATTATTAGAAGTGAGGTCAAGCCACAACAGCCTGGATAAAAGTAAAATGTTGAGTTTAGTGCATTCTACGATGTAAAAGGTATCAAAAATTCAAAAAGACTTACCTCTTACTTTTAAAAGCTTACTGAGCATGAATATAACCCATTACTGAACTAAACACCCCTTACCTGAATGCAGTTTTTCAAGTTGTCCTTTGTTGGCTTCTCTTCTGCAAGTTTTGTGGCAAACTTAAGACCTCTTCCATACATTTTATTTACCAGTGCGTGTTTATAGGCAAATGTCAAAACCTACAATGTGAAAACAGTAACAATTAGATTATTTAATATTTTCATCTTACAAGGCTTAACAAGTAATAGCAGATTCTGTTCAGGTAGCAGAAGTGATTTAAATGAAAACATTTATACAAGATAGCTTGCATTTTTCTTTGGAGTGAAACAGACGATTAACAGTAGCAGCTATAAACATGAATTTCCTAAAGACTATTTCTGACTTTATGTAAGAACATCTTACATAACACAGATATCACTAGTCTTTTTTTTTTTATTCATCACATTTCTAGTTTCTTCGGATTTTCACTCTCTAGAGGCAACTGTATGGTATAGAAAAAAAAATAAAAATCAAGAACTAGGCAGGTATATCTTTGATCCACAGAAACAAAGACCCAACCAAGAGTTTTGATTCCTAGGAAGTCACAAACTTACTACAGAAACAAGTGTGAACATACGTAGTGAATGATACACACACAGAGAGAAATGCACATAATTATGAACAAGCAATGAAGACGGGTAAGCAATGAAGTCAAGCCCCAGATTTTGGGTCAGCTCCCAATACTATAACTAACGTGAGCAAAGGAAAGTGTTTACCTAAGAACCTGATTTAAATTAGCTCTTAACAGAGTTCAGGGTTTTCCAAAATCGTTCATACCCCTTCACCAGTTACAGCACTAATAGTCAGTGCAGTCAAGGCATTGTTTCATATATTCTATTTGGAACACTCATAGTAAACAGTTTACTTTTAATTATTTTTTTTTACTGAAGAAGCAAAGCAGACATGGCAACAAAGGGAATCTGGTGGTGTTTCTGTTGTTGGGAAAGTTTATGAAATCTCCTATTAGAGTTTTTCATTTCTCTTCACTCATTACAATATTCTTCCTTTCCTTCTACTCCTTCAACAAAAGCTACATTTTCTCAATGTCCACTTAAAATGTCCCATTAAGAAAAGCTAACAAAAACACTTCAAGTATATTCAGAAATAGTTATTTTGTATCACAGGAAAAAAAAAATTAAGACTATAAACATTAAAGAATCCGTGATCCCAATCCTGAAAGGACTGCAGAATCTGTCTGATTTTATCTGCCTGAACACTTCTATGAATGTTAATTGCACAGACAAATCTTTGCAGGATCAACACTGAGCTTAAAAAAAAAAATAAAACAAGCTTAATTATCAAGCAAGTAATTTTGAAACTTTAAAGTAAATGCCAAACACTCAGAATTGCTCATTCTTCTGTCTTCAAGTACTTATTTTGTTAAGTATTTACTTAAGCTATTGTAGTTTAGAACACACACATATATGCAACAATGAGCATACAGCACTGTTCACATATAGATTTTCCAAATATTGCTATTGGAAAAATATTTTGCATGCTGCATTCTCAATCCAATTATTTTGGATATTTTCCTAAAGCAGAACACATTAGCAAACACTTCTGAGTAACTGCTCTGTGGATCCATTAACAGACTTAGTTGGTTAAACCAAACTTAAAAAAACAAAACCAAAACCAAACCTTCTGTAAAAGATGATAGAATCACAAAACCAAACCAAACCAAACCAAAATTAAATGAAAAATGCATTGGAGCTCTCAGCAAATATAATATACTGGAGGCTAACCAGAAATAATGTCACTGCTCTATTAGGAAAGCTCTTACCTGACCCTCTAAGTTTTGAATGGTTATTGAACATCAGTGACAAAGGCAGGAGGAAAGCCACTTGACAGCATTTCTTTCGTAACAGGGCTCCCTAGAGTTTTTGTGGCAAGAAAACAAAGCATTTTACGAAACACCCTTGCTTTGGCCAAATAAAAGTTTGGGTATTTCTAAATGAGAAAAAATACTCTGCTGGACCAAAAGGTTGAAAACCATGCTCCAAGAGGTCTTGATAAAAGACAATAATTTCTGTCTTAGTGCTTGAAAAAACTACCCCTAATCAACTGTATACAAGTTAAATAAAATGCTAAAAGTTCATTAGCACTTTAGAAATTAAGAATAACGCATGAGAGGCTTTAAAATCAGAACAGGTTTACAAGCAAAAAATGTTAGACAAGAAATAATATTTCATAAATTGTACACATATTGGTCAAATTAAGCCTTGTAATTGAAATTTTGCAGAAGTGAAGATCCTTGGTATGTGTAAACCAAATGTAAACTGGAGTGTTATTAAGACATAACAGAGAAAATGGCTGCTATCTGAATGTATAACAACAGCAAATAAATCCATGTGGAGTATCTAAAAGCAGTTGCTAGATGAAAGAATAGGAATGAATTCTAAGTATTTGATATTATTTCATAATTTCAGTAAATATAATTAAGGCTAGCTTTTACAAAACAAGTCTTATGGTCCAGGAATTGTCCAGAAGGCGATAAATAAAGGGTACTAAGAAACAGCAAAGTGTACTTCTAAAATACACTAGGGGGGGAAATAATTGTAAGGTATTTTACTCCCCAAGCTAATGGCCTGTAACACAAAGTGTGTTAAGAGCCAGACCCATTAAAGTAGTTGGATGTCCACCTCTTTATTAGCTGTCTAGCTTGTCACTGGCTGTGTAAAGATGCATATTTAGGACAGTGAAATGCTGTCATGATCTCTCTCAAGACATCTGCAGGGCTGAAGTATTTAAAATCCTGAAAACAATCTATAAAAAAAAGAACATTTTTTTAAAACCAGCAACACTAAACTACCCATTAGAACTTTTCTAGTATCCCAGTACCGGTACCTATGAAAACAGACTTGCATAATCAGCTACTTCGTTATTTTAACAGTTGATTAAAACTTATCTATGTGGAGAACAAGAAAGTTGGAGACGCACGCTGAGCAAGAGCTCGGCAGGTGTTCTTGTACTGATGGGAAGGAGGCCTTGGGATCAGTAAAACAACGTCCTTGCATGTTGATGTTTGCGTGGTGTGAAATGTAGCAGATAGCAGTGTACCGAAATAGTAATGTTTTGTTAACGAGGTGGGATAAACATTTCAATGTAGCCAATTGCATCGCTCACAACGGCGTATGGACAGTCACTCACAACCGATCTGTGAAAAGGGCACAGTGTGTGATCAAAAGACAGAAACTGTATTTGCTGAAAAAGTGAAACAATAAATGTCTTCGCTTCACCACTTAGCGGAGTCCGTGCCTCTTGTGCCACATATCTACATTTACAAATAACTAAAATACTAGGTTAAGCAATACAATCTTAGATAACATACTCCAACCACCTGTAGGAATACTGAAGTTGTAATGTTTATAAATACCAGAAAGTGAGATTTTTTATGTTCATAGACATGTATGGTACTTAAGGTTTCCTAGCTATGTTTGTTTATTCCTCTCTGCTCTATTACAAGTAAAAGAAATATTCATGTAAAAAAATTGACTCATGGTATTTTCAAGAGAGGGAGGGGGGTTAAGAGAATCAAGTATCCAGCAACAAGCTCTTGGCAGTGACTGAATATAATCAGCTGGAAGAGACAGCTGCATCTGACAGCACAGACAGTAATACTGAAAAATAATCCAGGTTAAAGATGTTTAAAAGACAGGATGGAAAGGTCTGGGCCTTTTATTTATTATAAACTTATTTTTAAACGTGACTTTTTGCTTATGCCCAACAGCTACTTTAAAGGTGGAGGGGTATTAAATTCTACATATGAGTCACTCCCATTAACAAATAAGGAACATCCCACCACTCTCCTGTAGCAGTTTTGTTTAAAACTGGAGATTTGGGCCTACAAATTTTAAAGCTATGTTCTAGGTAAAAGAAAAACTGCGTAACTTATATTCCATTACTAAAAACCCTAAAGCACTATGACAAACATGTTAGTGTAATCAAACAAATGCTTGCGGCACAGAGCTGTCTCAACTAGAGTTGATTTGAAAAGCTTGTGTGTATACTGGGGACATAAATATTTTCTTTCAGGTTTCATGTAAAATAAACCTTCAGAGACAAGTGATCTAATGAGAATAGCATAAAGTATGAACAAGAGCACTTGCTATCTAAAGTTAGCACCAGCTTCCCTACATACTTGCTATAACAAGAGGATAAGCAGGATACTTCAATGGAAAACAGGCAAGCCAAAGAACTCAAGAATGCCCTGTGGCAACACCTGCAGGAGAGGTGAAAAAAGTGATCCTACTTGGTTTACCTGAGGGCGAGCAGAAACACACAGAAAAGTAATGATGTTCCTGATTCATCTTTAAAAACAGCATAACAGAAAACATGGCCCCTCTTTGTTTTCAAAAATTTACTTACCCTTTCAATTATTGACATCTGGTTGAACTTTGCCTTAAGGGAAGATCAGAAGCAAATCACTTAGAGCAATGTTTCTATCTAAAGCCCTATACATACTTGAATAATCATCACAGTAGTCAAGGGCCCTGTTTCCATTCTTTCTCATCCAGTTGTTTCATCTTTCAAATGCCAATTCCACAAAGCCATGTCCACATACAGGAACAGCTCCAGATTTTTGTTTCCAACATAGTGCTTTAAAATAAGCTGGCTGCCTCTTGAGGATGCTCATTTGAAGACAAATGAGTCAAGGTTAGGTGATAGAGCCAAATTAGAACATTTCAGTTTATCAGTCCAGTCTACGTCAGTGCAGAGCAGCATCACAGAAAGGCCGTCAATGCCATAATTTCTTGATTTCTGCCAAGGTGAATTTTGCCAAGCACAAGTCAGCTGGACTGAAGAACATAATCCTACATACCTAGCAAAAATGCTTGTTTTTTTGATAGAATCTGTTTTGAAGCCTTAAATGCTACTTCACAAAATTAAGTCCTCAGCTTTGTTCCTAAACTTCCCATCTCAAAGGAACCACACTACATTAAAAGTACAGTTCCCATCAGTCAAAACTCCAAATTTTCTCTAACAATCTGCAAAATAAAATTATTTGCACTAAGCTATTCAATTTGTTTTTATATTAGCAAAATATTCCATAAGCACAGCAGCATATTGCATGCAACACCGATGCAGACATGTATATAATGCTGCTTCCAAATAGACAGAACAAGCTACAAAGGAAGAAGACCTAAGACCACTACAGATACTAAGAAGTTCTAATGGTCCGTCTCCAGGGCAGGAGACACTTACTTTTATGCAAACAGGAAGATGAGAGAGCTTTAAGTAAAATCCCACTTACAAAACTTGTCAGCCCTTATAAATAAAAATGAATAAAGAATGACCAGCCAGCTTGAACATAGGATGCAGTTTAGCAGAGGTGGGTGGAATGAAGGAAATGTAAGGTATAAGTTGAATTCTGAAGAAAAGTTGCAGCCCATGACACATGCCTACAGCTATTCTCACAGTTTACAAAAATGGCAGGAATTTTTTTCTTGTGCTTTTGTACGTCAGGCCATATGATACTTAAGTAGTCTTAGTCATTAAAAATTATCCTTAAAAAAGCTAAATAAAGCATAATTGCATCCTCATCATATGTTTATGATTTTGAATTAACAAAAAACATTCTGTCATTAGCTGGAAACTGTAGTGTTAACAACTGAAACAGCTTGTCTAAACGGTGTAATTACTAATTACAGCCAGTTTCTATGAAAGCTACTAGATGGAGATGACACCTGTTAGTAATGGAAATGAAAGAATATTAACAGCAGCAAGCCTGACACTTCTAGAAATAAAGGAAAGACAAAAAAGTTTTTTTCTCAATCGAAAAATAAGTCCCCTTTGCCTTAGTCCTTTTCTCCAAATGTGTTATCAGGGGGAAAAAAAAATAAAACAATCATTCAAGTCCTCTATCTCCTTTCAAAGCAAAATTCCCAAAATTGTCAAGGCCCAAGACACATTCTCACTCCTCATCCCTTTCAAAGAGTTTCCAGAAAACCTCAAAATATAAATGTGAAAAATTAAAAGTCTTGGTTCCTATAATCACATGAAAACTTTAAGTAGCAGCAAGTTTTTCTTTCCCTTCAAAGTATTTTTTTTTTTTAAACTTATCTATAGGTACTGCTGGGATTAGAATTGCTGAATTGTACCAGAAGAGAGATGAGAGGATACAGCATTGTGGGGGTGCACGAGAAGTTGGGAGAGGACACAGCTGGGACAGCTGACCACACCTGAGCAGAGAGATATTGCATACCACAAGACATCAAGCTCAGCATATAAAAATAGGGGAAGAAAGAAGGAATGTTTAGAGTTAAGGCATTCGTCTTCCCAAATAACTTCCCAAAAGCCCTGCTTTCCTGGGGATGATTTAACACCTGTCTGCAGATGTGAAGTAGTGAATTAATTCCTTGTTTTGCTTTACTTGTGCATGCAGCTTTTCCTTTACCTATTAAACTGTCTTTATCTCAACCCCTGAGCTGTCTCACTTTTATGTATCCAATTCTCTTCTCACTTCAGGGGAGTAAGAAAGTAGCTATTAGGGCTCACAACAGTGAATCAGTTCAGATTTCTGTGGAGGATTGGCTAGCTGAGAAAGGCCATATAGACCTGATCACACTAGCCAAGCAGGAACTTGAGAAACATCAAACCCAACTTCTCTGAGGCTCCATGCAAGGCCTAGTTAGCCAGAGTAGGCCTCGCTGGCTTTCCTGAGTCATGCTGAAAACGGACTTTTACAAGGATATGAGGACCTTGCAGCTAAGAAGGAAACAACTTTGGGAATGTAGGAATGCAAAAAGGGAAGTATTCGCTCAGTTAGCAAACCGCAAGTAGGAGAACCATATAATTATAACTTTTAGAGCTTAGCCTATCCTAGACTGACTTGTAGGCATAATTATCTAAAACAATACAAAAATGTAAGCGCATTACAATAAAGTTGAAGCTTGCTAATCACTCTTATATTGAGTGTGTCCTTGTCTTCCCTCCGACAGATTTCAATTTGGCCAGTAAAACCTCCATACAGAATGGAGCTTATTTCCATATGATATGCTACAAAAATTTAAAAAGTTTTATTGGTCTTTCAGTAACAATTTAACCATACAGAAGCATCAATTTTCAGAGCAAAACCTGAATGTGAGTTTAGGCAAATCCGTGGTTAAGGCAGTCAAAGGGACACATTCAATCCCTGATTGATGCAATTCAAATCAGTTACTCATCCCGGACCAAGAGCACAGAGCTCAACAGTGCCAGGAATCAGTATCTTTCTTGGAAAGTAACCAAGTAACCAAACCAAGTAACAAAGAATGATAAAACCTCAACAGGATATCTATATTGGTATTTTTTTCCCCACTGAAATTACTCCCATCAGCTTTAAAAAAAACCCAACAAACCAGAAGACAGAGGTAAACCAGGGGCTGCTACACTGGAACACAATACTGTATTTTCAAATAGACAGCAAGAAAATCATCTGCCAGACAATATGATTAAAGCACAAAATCTGCTACTAAAGGATATTATAGTCTGTTAAAGATTAGAAGAGGAATGCTGAAAAGATGTAAATGTACAAGAATATATACATTAAAAGAAGTGAGGGTAACCACCACCAACCACTTTCTTGCTCACGTCTCCAGCTAAAGCAAGAGTTCCTACCAGGAAGATAATTTACTGTTGAGGAAACAAAGCTTTTTTTTTTTTTTAATCTGTCACAAGTGCTTTGGCAATTTAACTGAATTATAAACAAATACATTGGTCACTTCATCTTCCAATAACACAGCCTTATGCAGGAGTTAAGTAGCACAACTTATTAATTCTCAATAACTCAACTGTTAAACATACAAAGTCATTAACTCTGTAAATGAAAAGCTACATAACTTATCACCTACAACAGATACGTTGTTTTTTCCTTGTGGAATTGCTGTCTTGAATGAAGCACAAAAAAACGTAATCTCAGGATTAGGAACCTTGAAAGAACATGGAAATCTGTGCTACTAAGTACGTAAGTATAACTATCTCCAAAGATTTCTTCCTTTACCTCTACAAACATTAGTGACAGCAAAACACAAAACTTCTTTTGTCCATATTGTAGAAAAGGCTACAGAATGCAGGACCGAACAGAGTAGGGATGTTGCACACCTCTGTGTGTGTATAGCTACAACAGTGCAGATGTTAATCAAAAATACTCCCTGAAAGGTACAGAAAGAAGCAATTCAATAAAGCAATCAGCCATCTTTTTCATGGAAATCTGGTACTGCTCTATACCTTGCCCTTAACCTCTACATTCACATGCAGAGATGGGCTTATCGTGGATTTGACAGCTTTGGCAAAACCTCTGTGGAAAAGGGTCATTAAGGAAGCACAACATAAGGGGACAGCATGAAAAAGTAGAAGGGAGGAATGTATGAGGCTGTGCACACAAAAACTGTGCATAATTTAAGGAAAAAACATCAAGAAACCCAGCAAGCAAAAGACAAAAAGCAAAAAAAAAAATCTGCTCTGCTCTCTTACCTTGCTGTCAAAAAGATCAGTCCATTTTGTTGTTTCCCAGAACGTCTCAGTCAAAGCTTCTGAGCAGGTCTCATGATCCTCATCTTTGCCTTCTGCATCACTGGAAGCAGCCCCTTCTTGGGCCTGCAGATGAAGCAGCTGGTCAGCCAGTGCACTGCCTTTCCGACAGAGCGCATCCACTAAAGTAGTCTTCTGTTTTTCCATTTCACTAGGAAAAAAAAAAAAGCATGAAATATATTAAGGACTTCTTGCAGATATCTCATTAAGAACAGAATCAGTGCTGCACTGAGTTTAAGCTAAAATTTTACAGCATTTGGTATATACAACATGAAAATAAGCACAACAGTTATTTTTTAAAAGCATGGCTATTTACTATAAATTAAACTAATTGTAAAAAATTGTCTAGAGGCACTATGCATTAAACGATATCAATTATTCTTCTAAGTTTGTAATGCCTGTGCTGTCTTAATGCAAGGGCAACTCAGGATTCTATAACTGAATAAGCCAGCATCTAGAAATACAGCTTTACAGTTCTTGGCATTATAAACAGAGAGTCAAATCCACCAGTAACATCAGCAAATACAATTCTGCTGACTTCAAAGGAATTGCACCCATTTAAAGCACCAATGAATTTGGTGTTCGGTTTCAGATGTTAGATTCAACCACGTGATCTAATGGGTCAGTTTACCAAGAAATGTTTAGAATAAAGATTATTATGTCATAGCTTTGCTTTTATATCAGCAATTCTAGAATTATACACAAATATTCAGGACGGCTAGAAGAGACAGACTAGTTTTACAACTGAAATCTGGTATTTCAACTTAAATAGTCAATATTTAAGTAAATATACACCTCCCCTTTGCAAGATCCACCAGCTATTCTCCAGACTAGGGAGTCACCTTCAACATACTGTCTTCCTAAGGATATATACTAGCAATTAAGAGGAACAAACTAATGAAAAAAACCCCATGTCTCAAAAATACTCAGAAGCACAAGTACGGTCACCTTGCCTTTCACAAATGAAAACTTTTGCAAGAAGTTACTTCCTAGAATGCTGTCAATTTGTCTTCAAATTTAGATCCAAAAGGTTGCAAAGTGTTATGAAAAGGCAGGTAGCATTTAGAACACACACCTCTATATCAAGATTACAGTGGTCCCTCTGATCTGAGATTGATACAAAAATTTAATACTCCATTTTTCTGACATATTTACATCCTGAAAGCACACTTGTTTATTTTATTTAATATTTTTAAGTAAAAGTTTGCAGGTTTCAGTGTTCCTGCATTATGGAGATGTAATAAGAGAACAAAATAATTTTGCAGTCAAGTTTGAAATTATCCATGCCTCAAAAAATAACACATTATTCAAAAATGTTATAGTCATTCCATTTCTTATAAGCAGAGACAAAGTACGTGATTACAGAAATAGGATGCAAGAAAATTATTTACTGGGTAGGTACTTTTTTATAGTAGTGGCATCAGGCCTGGGATCACTCTTCATGGCAAAATATACTGCTAATGCTGTCTGATCAATATGAGAGATTACAGTATTTGCAGCTTCAATGATTTCATCAAGTCTTTTCATTCGTTCCTAAAAAAGAATAAAAAACAGTGTTCAGCACTATGAAATCCCACTATTTGACTGTTGATTCTACTAAATCTAGGAAAATTGCAAAGGTATGCAGAAATAACATTAGATAATTCAACATGTCCTTTTCTCCAATTTCTCAAAAGTTTGATTCAAAAACACCTGTTAAATCTACATTATCAAGATTTCCCCTACATTTATAAATATATTTCCCATATATTTCTATTTCACTGAAAAAAACACATAAAATATGAGGTGGGTATATGCAAAAGGCAGAGTTTACAGAAAGAAAACCATCTTTCAGTACAAATCCATCCATCCTGGTAGTAGTTACTAATTCCAGAAATAAATATAGTCAGAATCAAATAAGCAGAAAAATATTCCAGCTATCATCATATACACAAAGCTATTTATCTTCAAGATAAGCCAAATAAGCAGATATAGGTAAACTTTTCTGTTTGTGGTTCTTGTTTCTGAGGACAATTAAAGAGGGTGGATTTCATTATGTCATTTCAAGAGGTTACTGTCCTCAGTTGTCTGAGCAATTCCACTAGAAGAAATCACCACCCCAGAAGAGGAGCAAAATGGGATGTGTGCTTGTAGCAGTTGTTGTAGAGTAGAGTAGAACCAGTAAAGAAACTTGCAATGCATTTAACTTAACAAGGAGTAAATGATAAGCACACACACTACAGGTAGACGTACTTTCTTTCATTCTGCTACAGGATGAAGTAAATCATAGTCAGTTAGGGAGGCAGCTGTCAATCTCATTAGGAATTTCTGCTTTATAGGATTGAGTACAGCTACGGCAGTCACTTCAGACCAAACACATATGAAGCAATATTCAGTTGTTTAGGCTACATGGATGTATTGAGACAAAGTTTAAGAAGTGTTAAATAACCTTTTCAGAATCCAGCTGATGAAGCCTTGCAACATACAATGGAAGATGATTAGGAAATGCTTCTTTCAACTCATTATACACATCAGTAGTATCCAACCTAGAAGAGAGGAGGACAGAGAATGAAAGTACAGATTCTGTGAGTTGTTTTAGACAGCTGCTTCAAGCTTGTGTAGTCATGACAAGAGACATACTTGGTCATCCACTGTATTTTAAGATCTCTTAAAGCTTCAGCAAACTCTTCTTTTACATCTTTTTCTTTTTCCTGTTCTTTTTCTTTTTCTTTGCTGCCATTTTTACTCTTTGATGGTGATGGTATCAGATGATAGTGAACAGTAAGGACATCCTGCAGGTGTGAAAAGAGACATATAATGAGAGGGTGACAGTACACTTTTTTCTGATACCATATAGTAGCTAAATCATAGCAAACAACTTCCTGAGCTACGCACACACTGAGTAAGGATTCTGAGAGCGAAGGTATTAGTCATTAAGAGTTCAGGAACTGCCTTAACTTTGTATTTTAAGCAATGCAAGGATGTAAACATTAAAACCGCACACTGAGTTTAAGACAGGAAAGCCTAAAATTTATCAAATTTGACATTTTTGTATTCAAATAATTAATACAATTTTACATAATATTAATTTGTTTATTAAAAAACCAAATAACTTGGTTAAAAGGCAAAGGAAAAAAAAAATCAGTTGAGATCCTATCCTACAAATCGGGCAATAAACAAAAGAACAAAGATGACTGAATTCTAAAAAAGTAATACCACAGTACCACATGAGTCATGTCATAAGATACACAACTGTATTCCTCCTGAAACAGTATTTCTTCCATGTGCTTACTGAATTAGCTTAATGCATCCACAGTCAACTGTTTTCCAGTTTGCTGTTACAGACTTTCTAGCTTCACCTGTATTTGTGCTAAAATTAGGTAGACAGCAGCAAGTCTATTTTCTTTTTAAACCTAGCTAGCATACAAATATCACTATATCAACAATTACCATGAGAAAATCAGCTACAGCTATTTAAAAGAAAAATCCTAACTGATCTTAGACCATGATCTAAAGTCCACTTCCTAGGATAATTTATATTTAAATTTGCAAATAAAACAGTATTAGATTCCAGTCATTGCTTCTAAAACATCACAATTGCTGGGGGAGGCCATTGTGCTGTTTCTGCTTTTAAAGTTGTAGTTCTTAAAAAAGCTTCTCCCCAAATAGTGAGGGTGTACATCCTGATATTTTACATATGCAGTATTTTGCAGAGAAGATCACTTTTTATATCCTCTAGATACCATTACTCTGTTGCAACATTGTGCAAAATATTGTGTTGCATGCTCAATTGCTGTGGCAGTTTAATTATTCATACCAATTATTCAAAAATACATTTGAGGGAATATGTTTCCCATAAAAACGTCAATGTTGTGTAATGAAATGGAATCCTGTGCACAAGATGGAGGTATTTCGGGTTACTTAAAGAGCAAGTGGAAAGGGGACTATTAGAAATTGTCACGTATAACCTTGAAATAACAGACTTCAACACCAGACTTCTGAAACCATTCAGGAACATTGACGCAGAAGAATTTTACTTGAACTGATAGTTCAAACAGACCGTCAGTTTGCTATGGGTTACTGAAAACAACACTGCTAAGAGAAAGTGATATCAGTATTCCCTTAAAACAATTTTTCCAGCTACTATAATCACAGATGAACCACAAAACTGACTTTGTTTTTTAAATCTTGTTTAGATCACTAATCTACATTAAAGTGTAGCTTTCACAGGAACTATCTTGCACAAGTACTTCAAGTAGGAAGTGCGTGCCCAGGCAGTTCACCTCAATAAGACTTCAGCAAGATCTAGGCCAGAGCACCACGAGCAGGTCACAGAAGCACGTGTAGTGCAGGATACAGAAATCAGGAACGTGGTTTGGGTCTGGCTACGGCAATTCAAATGGTAGAAAGCAACAACGTAGTTCGATAAAGCAAACCAAACATTCTAAGATGCATAACAAGTTTGTTCAGAACGAAAACCCAAATCTGTAGTTTACAGTGTTTTTTTTAAAAGACATCTTCTATTTAGACTAATACTTGTCTAAGAAAGAAACCTGCCTTCCTAGAAATATTATTCCACTATTCAACCTTCCTAAAAGTTGTCTTTGATCTTACTTGGCAATATATGTTTGGACTTACATTTTTGAATGGCCTTTGCATTCTCAAGGCTTGTCTATATGATAAAACTCTGGTTTATTTCAAACCAAGTATAATTAGATCAATGAAATTCCACTTTTGTGCATGAACACTTTAATTTAAGAGATTAATTCTACGTAGCTAAACCATCAACAGCAAAATGTCATCTCCCCGTTCTCTCAGCTAGGTATGTTTGGTCTCAGGAAATTCTGCAAGCACTACAAGCTATGCCCACTGGAAGGAAAACAATGAGCTTCAAACCTACACATCTTCCTTTTTGCAAAAGAGTTTACAGACAAAGAGATGCACTCTTCTCTACAGACATCAAACATATTTCATGGGATAAATAACGTTTACGTGCTTATCACATTTAACAAAGTCACATCACAAGACCATATGGACCGAAGGCTTTTTTCTCTATTCCATCTATAAATGCTAGCATTGTTTATAAAACTTGGCAAGACACTAGATATCAGAAGATCCCAGAATGATACTGTCCCTGCCATTACAGAAACATTCCTCATTAGAGGCTAAGAAGAAAGTCAACTCTCCACAATTCAGCACTTTAATCTGTTTTCTTATTCAAATTTCCCTAACTGTTCCACAACAATGGAACTGCTGCAGTAGTGTACTGGATTTGATTCTATATATGTATCTCTGAAAAGATATAGAGCTATAGTCAGAGAAAGGTAGTAAGCAAGGCTATTATCCACTGAAAAAAAGTACTTTAAGGAAACTTTCAAATAAATGGGAAAGCTGCCCTTTGTTTATCCTCTAAAAAATTAAGCAATATTAAAAACTTTGGAAGCATGTAGAATATGCACTTTGGCCAGGGTACTCTGTACACAGTTTGATAAGCCTCGGTGAGTTTACTTTTAACCAGAACTACAAACTACATACATAAACAAGCACAATGCCCTCAACACAGTCACCTCTTAAAAGAGCTTAATTAACAGTTAACTTAATTTTGTTTAAAGATTTAAATTTAGATTTTTGTCTGCTGATTCAATATCTGGTACTTTAAGTGGAAAAGACATACGGGTTATTGCGATTTGAACTTTAAGGCATTCACAGCAAAACTAAACACAGGAAAAACCTCCTTGAAGGAACACATCCCTGGTCTCATTTTCCACTTACTAAATACCATGCACATCTACTATATATACACAGTTGAACGTGCACATGGAATCTGTATCTATTTTAAGATGCATAGAATTTGTGCAACATTGCTTATTTTTACGGCAGTACTCTTATTTAATTGAAGTTTTCTTGAAGTCACCAGCCAGGCATACACAAAACTAAATCCAACATGTGCTTCATCCTGCTTTTGAAGGCCTTATGATTAAACAGCAACAGTGTCCTAACACTCAAAGGAAGTAGTCCTTTTGACTTCACAATAGTATTTTTTAGACTTCCATTAGTACTTATCAATATCTGCATAATGCACTTCTTGCTTCAAATTGAAGAAAAAGATGGCAAAGTAGGGAGAAAAATTAAGACATTTTCTATCCCTTAGCTCGTTGTTATATAGTGCTGTTCAAACACTGCATTACATAAAGCAACAAAAAAATGCTTCTTACAGACCAGAAGAAGTCAATAATCTGTTCTCATTCCAACCATGTTCAGTACAAAACTTAGAGACAAAGGGGAAAAAAAAAATCAGATTGTAACTGTATTACAAAACTTCTTTTGTGAAAAAGGAAAGGTACATAAAACCAATTTGTTTTTCCACATGGTTGGCTCCTCCCCATCAGAGACCAAGGGCACATCTAAGGTTCTATCAGCTTCCCAAGCCATGACAGGAGGGCACTCTCTACCTGCTTCAGGGGGGATCAGTTCAAAGGAAAAACATCATTGAATTCTGAACTGCATATCACAGCTTCAGTAGTCAGAAAGAAAGGCTTTTTAAGTCCAGACAAAAACACATTAAATAAAAACCCATGCCCAAGGGCTGTTTTGGTGTTTGTTTTGGGGTTTTTATAGATAAAATTAAGTTCCTCAGAATAGCTCTTTGAGCAAAACATTTTGGATTAGTACACGATTCTGCTGTATGTGTCTAGCAAAACAAAGACACCTGCTTATTCTGTAGCAAGATCCCTATGACATTTTTGTCCAGTTATAAAAGAATGGGAAATTAGGCTGCTGTTTCCTGGCCTAACCTCAAACTGCTTTCATGCAAAACAGAGAAGCTGGTGAAGCGTGGGCTGGGTGAGCAGTCAGGTGGATTGAGACCTGCTGAATGAACGGGCCCAGAGGGTGGTGATCAGGAGCACACAGTTGGAGGCCAGTAACCAGCAGTGTACCCCCATGGGTCAATACATGGATCCAATCCTGTTCAACATCTTCGTTAATGATCTAAATAATGGGGCAGAATGCACCCTCAGGAAGTTTGTGGATGACACCAAACTGGGAGTGGCAGCTGATACAGCAGATGTTTGTGCTGCCATCCAGAGGGACCTTAACAGACTGCACAAATGGGCTACCAGGAACCTCATGAAGCTCAACAAGGAGCAGAATAAACTCATGCACCAGTACATGCTGAGGGTCACTTCACTGGAAAGCAGTTTGGCAGGAAAAAAGCTGGGGATCCTGGTGGACACCAGCTTGAACATAAGCCAGCAGTGTGCCTTTGCCACAAAGAGGGCTAATGGCATCTTGAGCTGCATTAGACACACCACCAGCAGGTCGAAGGAGGTGATCTGTCTTGTCTACTCTGCACTGGTGAGGCCACACCTGGAGTACTGAGTCCAGTTCTGGGCTCCCCAGTACAAGATAGACATGGAGATACTAGAGACAGTCTAGTGAAGGTCCACAAAGATAATGGACTGGAGCATCTCTCCTATGAGGAAAGGCTGAGAAAGCTGGGACTGTTCAGCCTAGAAAAGAAAAGGCATTTTGGGAGTGGAGGGGGATTCTCATCAATCAGTATGAATATCTGTAAGGAAACATATAAAGAGAAATCCAGGTTCTTTTCAGTGGTGCACAGTGACAGGATAAGAGGCCATGGCCACAAACAGAAACACAGGAGGTTCCCTCTGGACATCAGAGGGGGTTGCAGTGGGTGCACAGGTTGCCCAGAAAGATTGTGTAGTTTTCCCCCTTGGAAATCTCAAAAAAAACCACTGTCAAGGCAGAGCCCTGAAAAACTAGCTTTAGAAGGCCCTGCTGAAGTAGTGGTATTAGACCAGGTAACCTCCAGAGGTCCCTTCCAGCCTCAGCCATTCTCTGAAAATAAAAGTACTTTCAAACAACCAGAAATGCCCACCCTGGATTTCTGGTAGTGTCATGCACATAGGTGCAACCTAACAAGTTACCCCCTTCCTCCTCAACAAAACAAACAAATAATTAAACAAGCGAACAAGGAAAAAAAAAAAATCTTTCCACAGACTAGTCACCAGCATTAGAGCAAAAAAACACACACAAAAAAATGGCACTTATCTAATCCTACAAGAGGGCCTGGACTTGTCGGGGAAAAATATGAAAATATCTACACCTACCTTTTTGACTCACTGGGCCACACAAGAAATATATAAACATATTTCCCACGCTAGAAAACATCTTAACCACATGTAAACTTATAACAGGGCAAGGTAAATATTCACAACTTGTAAACTAGGAAACCCTCAGATTTGCATTCTCAGAAAAATAGATTCATTAATGAAGCTTTTATGGACTAATGGTCTAAAATACACTGTTTTATTTATTTGCTGCTCATACACCAATGCCCATAATAAACAGGTGGAAGTATCAAGAAGGAGAGTTTTTATTTTGGCTTGGGTGGGTATACTGCTCAGATCTAAACTCTGTTCTAAAAACAAAGGAAAAAACAGAACATGCAACCTCTTGGATCTGTTTAATAGGGTTTTTTTGATGCAAATTAAATTATGATTAGAGTTTAACTCCCTTGTTAAGAGATTCACTTAATGAAGCCACACATTCACATGGGATTTCAAATCATCCTTCTAAAAGTGATCTGCATAATTTTCAGATGCAAAATGAAAATAAAATTGCAGCAATGCACATTAAAATCCTTCTTGTAAAGCTTAATCACATTCCCACAATTACTACACCAAGACCAGAGTAAATTAGGAAGCTCATTTACCAGCTCACTGTTAAGAAAATAATAGATTACGGCAATAAACAGTGTCATTCATTATTTGTAAGCATTATTTCTGACAAGTCTCGACTAATTTGCATGTCACTCCAGGACACAGTACCTTGAAAACAAAAGAACGTACAAGTTGCCTTACAACTTAAGAACAAAGCAAGAAAAAAACAACAACCCACCAGTAGCCTTATAAAGGTAGCCTATTCAAACAGTTTTCTGTTTGTTTTTCTTTTTTATAAAGACCATTTCTGTCTCTGCCTGCTGGCAGAATATTGTACTACCTAATGTAAAAATATGAGAAAGGACAATACTAAACACTATTATGTTAAAAGTCATCCACTCCCTATCCAAAATATCTTACACATGCTCCAGAATTCTTTCAGCAAATTCTACTGCCTGCTACATCACTGTATAAACTCTAGGCTGTAACAAGTTAGATTCAATTTGAATAGAATGATGAAGTGAGATACTTTTCAATCAAGTCCATCCCTCCTAAGAAAAAACTGCTTGCTACAGTATGTTTTTCACAACTGTAATGAAGCCAGACATGGTACCCATTTAGATATTCAATTCTACATCAAAGTGCTAGGTTCATATTCAGTTCTCAATTTGCAGATAGAATAAACATTTGCCACAGAAAATCTTGACCACACACACTGAAGACTCCTAAGTATTTAATAAAAAGAAAAATTACAGACCACTAATGACCACATGCATTTTTACAGGACTTATTGCAGAAGCATCCAGCTTCTCAGCTATTATTACAGCAGTGTTTTGTCATTCTACCAGTAGACATACTTAAGGTGCTGAAGTAAATAATTCAGGACTAAGGAGGTAGATGAAGGAGACAAATTATAAACCGATACTGGTAGACAAATTCTTTAAGTCATATGCAAAAAGACTTAAGCACATCTTTTTCAAAAACTAACATTCAGTACCTTTTTAAATTTTCCTTGTCGCTTTGCTGCAGACTGCCCCTGGGAGTTAGAATAACATACCGTAAGAAAACATGCACACACCACACAGGATGGAGACACCTTCACTGTACAATTATGGTTATACTTTCAACCTACAGATTTTTAAACTTTTAAAGAGTGTCATCTTTGATAAAACATGCTCTTAAAGCATGCTCTTTCAGGTTTTTAAAATTAATAAAACACTGCATTATTGCATATACAATCCGTTATTCCTGTAAGACAAGCAAGTGTTGTTAACCACTTAGCTTAATAAATTACAGAAATACAGCCTTAAAAATGTAGATTTTAGACTTCGACTGTTTAGTGGCATTGTTCTATTTCATAATAAATATACAGAAATTAGATAGATTTTCCTTCACATTTCATCCACTGCTGACCTAGATACAGCTTTGCTTCCTAGTCCTTTTTTGCCTCCTGATACATAAAGGCAGCAGAAAGTATACAATGCTATTTGATACCATCCTTTTTCCAGTGAAATATGACCATAGCAGTAATGCCTTAGACTATGACATGGCACACACCTTGGCTAAAATTTCCTTCCAGGTAAGCTCTTAAGTCTTCTTCATCACATTAAATTTGACAGGTAACACCTACCTACCTCCTACTTCCCATCCCAGAAATCACTGTGTGTAATTAGTCTGGTTTTTAAAATAAGATAGATGAGAATTACAACCAATAGTTCAAGGAATGGAAATTACACTACACTACTGTAATGGTTTTATATTTATACTTGCAACGTTGCAGGAATCACAAGGAAATACAAAACTAAGTATTTTAGAGTTCTTAGTTACTGGATTTTCCCGCATCGATATATAAATTTTCCTGCCAGACATTAATTAACCTGAAGCTACATGTAATCTGCCCCAAAAGCACTACCTACAATCAAATCGGACTGAATGAACTAAACTTTTCTACTCAACATGATCTAAAGGTATATGCCCATCTACTCTCAGAAACTTATTTTCTATGAAAACATACTCTATTGTTATACATGTTGTTCAGCCACATCTAGTGATATATGGACGTAGATCAGCCACCTCTAAATACTAACAATCACCGGGATTTATTCAAATTTATTCTCAGCTTTGCCTTCCATTTAAAAATAGCAAACGGAATCTTCTAAATACATTAGCACCAGATACACACAAGAATGATCTGGTTACTATAATCACTGTTGCACTAGAGAGTCATAAAAGTTAGAAACCATTTTTTACAGAATGCTGGATTATAAGCAAAAAACCCCTACATCTTTTTTCTAGCAACACATACATCTTACATCATTCTGTTGGAGCATGCAGTCATATTAGTGGTTGACAACATCCATGTGCAGCAGGTATGAATATCTGCTTATGTATTTGAGTCAGCAAAATTCCTACTACTTTCTAACAGTAACACGTAAGTGTTAGAAAATATACAATTTTGCTGAAAATCGTATGTGTGCAAGGAAGAATACAGATGTTTATTAGAGAATCAACATGCACAAAACATATATATGCACATATTTTTCATTCAAAAACTATATTAAGCTATGTACTACAAAAAATCACTTTTAAAGGCTCCACACCAACAAAAAAGCAGTTGCTTCTAGAAACACACAGATTCAGAGTGAAAGAATCAGAATTCATAATTTAGAAGATGAAGATGTAATTGAAATTATAAGATGAAAATGAAAAATAGAACTACTTAGAACTTACTCTGAGCTTATGGTGAAACAACTGCTTCTAAAACATCTTATATTACTAAACCTATTGCTCTTTCCAAGTTCTGAAAACATGAAAGACAGCACCTCCTGGCATGCCATTTACTCCCTTCAGCAGTTTCAGAAAGAGAAGCCGTCATCCATTTCAAATACTCACAGCTTTCTTTCCAAGTTCTGTTTTAGACAGCGTAAGAGCTCCTGCAAGATAACATCCTGGTCCTGCTCCTTTAGGTATTCTATTCAAACAAAGAAAGTTCAGTGTGAAAACCAGGTTCATTAATATTCCACAGGGACTACAATAAAGAATTCAAGCAGTGAAAGAGCAACACAAGAGGAATTACCAAGCCACTATCAAAGTATCATTTTCGTTAGGTGCAGAGGCAGCTTGGTTAGATGTATATGAGAAAAACAGGACTTCAGTAACTTACTTGTCATCAGGCAGAGATGTAACAAAGAATGGCTGACTGTGCTTTGGTGGTAATGTCAAACTGTTGGATTTCTTCTTCCCTAAGAGAGCAAGGCTATGGTTTTCGTAAATATCTAAGCTCAAGGTACTAGACAACCTGTGAGAAACAATAAATGGAAGGTCTTTGATGCGATCCAGCTCACTGTTCTGTTCATGACGAATTTGTAACCGAATAGTGTAATCTCCTTTTTCCAGTTTCACAGAATACTGAAAGAAAGAAGCTCTCATAAATGTCAAGACTAAATATGTCACCATTCACAAAGAAACCCAGAAATAAGACTGTCATAATGGTCTTGATGCATATAGCTCTAGCCATTTAAAATAGGCTAGATTGCTTAGGTTTGGAATCTCCTGAAAACAGTGTGCTTTTAAAACTTGACAGTGGCTAAAACACATTTTGGATTGACAGAAAAAAGATTAAGTTTTCAGACCACAAAATGGACGGATATCAATTGTTCCTATTCTATCACTGTACTAACTGCTCAAATAATCGGAATTCTTGCTAAAGTTTCAGTTCAAAACCTCTAGCAGGTTTGCCTTCGTACACTTTGACTTTACTATGTTACTTTGGGTGTTTTGGGGTTTAGATCACAGGACATCTACCGTCTCAAACACTGTACCAGTTTTCATACCGAGGGACCTAGTATTTCTGTGAGATTTAAGGCTGCAGTTTTAAGAGCAGTTCAGTCAGGAATATGAAGATAACATCATATCCATTCATTAAAAAAACCAAAAAAATAAATCTGTAATCCCTCCCCTACCCCAAACAAAAAAATCCCCAAACTTTTACTTTTGAAAACAGTCTTTCATTTCTATCAGTCTAAAAGGGCATCACATGGGTATTTTGAGCAGTAGCATGCTAAGTTTCCTTTCTGCTGCTTTAATATAAAAGGCAGCCCTAATAAAAAGGGTCAACAAGAGACTACACCTTGGTGATTTTCTGATTTTATGGCACCTTAAAAATACAGGTTAAGGAATTTCTGAATTTAAATTTCTGAAATTCATCTATAAGATTCAAAAGACATGCTTTAAAGCTGATCATTTGTATACTTCCAGCATGATCAATCTATCAAAATAAACATTACACTGATGAAGTTCAACTGTGATTTTGGATTGGTAAAAGCTTCAAAACAAAAAAGTACAGAAAACGTTTCTCTTATGCTTTTTTCATCGCCCCTCTCCCCTCGGCATGATCCAGACACACCATTTGTTCCAGCAGAAAGATTTTACCACAGAGGGTACAGTGTCTACAAGTCTTCCACAAAAAACTCTTTGAAAGATGGCAACAGGAAGTAAACCAAGCGACAGCATTTAAAAGGCTATTTGAAGACATCAACAGCACAGATATATCAGCTCTGATCTATCAGCGAACAAATCAGACTACAGAAAAAATAGTGGATTGTTTCCACTTTAAATAGAAAAGTTTAAGATATCATCTTTGTAAAAAACCCAAAGACAACAAGAACTTGAAATCTCTTCTTGAAAAGCACCAGTTAAAATAAAAAGTAGTTAACAGCTTTTTGTAGAAATAAAACACACCATAACTCTTTCTCCTTCCTTTGAAGGGAAACAAAAAAATAATGCTCTGTGTCATTAAAACAAATCTGTCATGACTTTTTTCATACAAATATATCACACCACTCAATCCATCTTCTTGTGAAGACATAAGAACGTAATTACCTATGCATCAGGAAATGTTAGGAGCAGGAAATATTAGAAGCTAACAGCAAGCCCGGGAGGTGAAAAAGAATGAAAGCGTTCACACTGTGCAGAAAACCAAAGGTAAAATAAATAAGTGACTCTGTACCTGGTGTGGATAGGCATCTCCTGAACCCATTTGTCTTTTATTCTGATCAAAAATAATCCACAGTTGACTATCAAATTCAGATTCGTACAACAATTCACAAAGAAGTGGACAGCTTGGAGTTACTTCTCCACTCTTAGGCTATTAAAAGAAAGGTCAAAACATTTAATCCACTACTGAATAATAATAATAATAATAATAAAAAAGTACAGTCTTTACATATATTTTCCAAAGGAAAACCTGAACCAAAGCCCATTTCAAGCAACAGTAGCTCCTCAGGAAAGCCAAATCAGAATTTTGACTCCATAGAGTCTAGATATGAACTAGACCTTGTTTCTGACAGAAAGCTAAAGTTAAAATCCAGTTTTAGAAAAAATACTATACTTCTGAATGAATTTTTAAAAACCCAAACACCCGTAACACTTACCTGATGGAAGTTATAGGTCAAAATCATCTCGTATAGTTGACGATTATTTGGTAAAATGTCTCTGGAACCCAAAGGTTTTATTTTTGCACTCACTGGTCTGAAGTTAAACAACAGAAAACAAGAGAAGATACTCTTAAGAAACACTGATCCTCTATCAAAATTCATCTTGCTTAAGCAGAAGCATATTCTGAAGCACAACTGAATTCAGCACATGCAATAACATCTCTTAAAATAATTTAACTATCCAGGCAGCTTAAATTCCTCGTTTAAAGCAAATGTCAGTTCAAAAACAAGGTCTAGTGACACTACAGACACTTGCAAAGAAAAGAAGCCACCAGAATTTTGCAGACACATCTAAATGCTCAAAATTAAAAGACCATTAAAAAAATCCCACAGATAAAAAATGGGAAACCCAACAGACTTCAGGATTAAAAAAACAAAACAAAACAAACCCCACAGATTACTTTACATTTCTATTATCTATGCTGCAAATCAGCATCAATTTTATTTTAAACTTTTAATCATAGATTGAAAGATTAATGGAGCAGCAATTAGAGGACAGAATAAGTAGTTGATAATTGTTATAGAAGGTTATATCAGGAAAGAATCTGTAAGAGGCCTTATAGTACTCAGTGTAGTAACACAAAACGTTAACATAAACAACACAGATAGGGCACATTAACATGGAATCATAGAATGGTTTAGGTTGGAAGGAACCTTAAAGATCATCTAGTTCCAACTCCCCCACCATGGGCAGGGGCACCTTCCACTAGAGCAGGTTCTGTGTGTGGTCTTGGTAGTGTATGTTAACTCAGAGACAGGACGAGCTATTGTTCAGAGCAGCACAAACACTTTAGACCTTAAGCAAAGACTATAAGGTTAAATAATAATGATATAGGAAAATCAGAGCTTCAGAAATAAATAGCAGAATAAGGGTGGTCCTGGTATCATTTATATTTCATTCATTCTGACAGCCTTTAATTACATTAAAATTTTTGTATAAGATTCTGTTACTTCTTTCATCACCAAGGTCAGACCACAGGTCCATTTCACCCAGGTTTCCTAGTCTGGCAGACACCAGAAAGTCTGCTGATGGAAGACTTAAGAACAGAGTAATACCACACAATATGTCACCCTAATACTCACCCTGCCTCCAAACATCTGAAACTCAAGAGACCAAACGAGAAGCCATGCAGTACTTTTTTCCCCATGTTATGACTTATTACTCCATTCAAGAGACACTATTCGTGCCTTAATTCAAATAAATATTTCTCTTTAGTTTACTTAACTGCATTTTGTTTACTGTCAAATGAGTGCCTCAAATGTGACACAGAGATAAGATCATCTCCATTTTACAAACCAGGAATGAGGCAAAGATATATCAGGGGGTTGTTTTATTTCCTCACTTAAGGCATATCAAATTGGGTATTTCTGAATCTAACATTAGGTGACATTAAAGTAACACATTAGGTGACATTAAATAAAATTAGGTACATTAAAAAATAACCTCCTAGAAACCTCAATTCCAGCTACAAGCACCCAAAAGTTCAAAGTCAGAGCCCAAGGTCTCTACTGAGAGGCCCAATAGTGGAAAACTTTGGATTACTGACCGCTGTGAAATTGTCTGGCCCAATTCTTAAAAGTACTGCTTAAACTGTATGGCAGTTTTCTTTCTCATCCTGAAGTGACCAACTTTCCCAACCAGTGCAGCAATTATTAATTTTCTCATAAAGCTTTTCCCCCAATCAGTATCTGTCAAACTGGCAACAAGATAAACACAACTTTCCACAGCAAAATTCTAAACCAGATTGTACAAAACCAATTCCAATTAAGCAAGAGAGAAAACAGTCTTCCTGGCTCAAAATTGAGCAGGATCTAAAGCCTAAAAAAAATCCCAAAACAACAAACAGAAGCACCAAATAACTATACAATTAGTTTCTTTAAAATGCCTCTTACCTCTAAAGATCTCCTTCAGAAGCAATTGAATATTTTTGTAAAATTTTTTTTAAAATTAGTTTAAGGAAGATAATTTGTATGGAAAAAGTCACCATAATTCTGAAATTTTGTCAAAGTTAAATGGAACCAAAATAGAAGAGGCCAAGATATTTTATTAACTGATGCTTCCAAACCTACTTAAAATTTGACAACAATATTGTTAACCTAAATTTCACTGTTAAATTATTACTCTTTTAACTACAAATAGTTTTCCCACTTTCCCAAAAACTCTACCTGAGTGTTTGAACCCAGCTTTTCAGATTTATGCATGGAGCAATATCTTCATACTTCAACAGGGACTGAACATCGAATCGTACGATGCCTTCTGAAGCGTGCTAAAGAAAGAGTATATAACAGTTATGCTTCTGTGATCTTATAACATCAGATGTGGGCCACCTGATTTGTCCATCAAAAATGCCATGCAAGCTGTATTTATCTATACTATAATACTCTAACATGAGTTAGAAAGTGTCACAAGTTTATCTCTATTTTACAGCAGCTGATATACTGGGACTTGCAAAACTTTAACAACTGCAGCTACACTCTTACTTATATTTTTTTCCCCAAAAATAATTTAAGTAGTTTGTACAAAACTGTACGAATCACATTTCAGTCAGGGCTGGGTTTTGTTTGTGCTTTTGCAATTATTTCCTTTGAATATGTAATTCAATAAATACAAGTATTATTCATGTAGAATCTTAAAACACGTATTTTATTGTGCTTCTGCTATTATTATTATTAGAGAATAGTTTAACATTGTGAAAAAGAAAAATACTACTTACACAGGCTAGTAGTAGGCAAAATAATTTGAAAAACCTATTTTTTCCTAGCAGTATCCCATGACAAAGCCATCAGTATATCAGCACTATTAAAATTTATTCCATAAGAGTTACAGGTGCTGAAAAAAAAGGGCAAAACTGTTTGTATTCTCTCATTTTTAACTCTCCGTTATTCAGTTGATGTAACCCTACTGGGGTGAGGGGAGCTGCTGTGCACACCACCATCAGGTTTTTTTTTTAATCCTGCTCTACTGGTTCAAGACCTGGTACCTCAGCACAATGCACTCACTCCCTAGTTTATTCAGCTCTTAGAGCCTGAATACATCCAAATTCACCTGTGGGACAGCTATAATTTGTTCTGACCCTTAGCTGGAAAAAAACTAGGAGAGGCCAGGATGAATTGCACGGTGCTGCTTTGCATAGGAATCATTGCATAGGGCCATCTCAGCTCTCAAAGAGAGCCCTCTCCTGAGGGAGGCAAAGTCAACCAAGTCAGGTTGCACAGGACAGCAAAGAACAGAGTAAGACAGTTCTAGTGATCTAAATATAATGGATACTAATGCTTTTAGCAACTTTTTCAATGCTTTAGTATCACAGAGCCTCAGGAATCTTGAGGCTGCCCATCCACTGTGCATTCAACTCCCTAAACAATGAATCTCAAGAAATTGGCACTTCTCAATAAAACACTGAAAAGAAAACAAATTTTAACAACATTTTATTCTGAAAATGGTATTCGGAGTATTATCTTTTAGCAATGGTAGTCTAGATACTCAAGTTCAAAACCTGTGGTCCCAGCAAAATTTATTCACACAAACACTTGCTAGTGTATAAAATTTCAGGATTTTCGTATATCCTAACATTGGTGTTGGGTTTGGGTTTTTTTGGTGTTTTTTTCCTTTCTGTTCCCCCCACCCCCCACTGATTTATAATGAAAATGTGTAGGAAAAAAAGGCATAAGGAATGGTAATGAGCATTTCTGTGGGGACTAAACTATTTATCTTTTTTAAGACAAAACATGAACATCTCATGTGTAAAGATAGTTTTAATCTTTCTACATGCAGTCAAGAATGAAGAAAAGCTTTTTTTATTCTGAGAAATCACAGAACTTCAAAATAATTGAAAATAAACACTTTGGAAAACTTACCATATTTAGCTGAGGAGTAGCACAAAGTACTCCATGGAAAGAAATTGTGTAATTAATGCTAACATCACTAAGGCTTGCCCACCATCGAGCAACACAAAATTCAATGGTTTTTCCAGCCTGGGTAACAAAAGCACAAAGTTAGACTCCATCTAACTAACAGGCTCCCATCTTCCCCTTCTATTACCCCAGCCTCACTCATCCCAAGCAAAAAGAAATGCACTATAGCTCAAAAAAGACCCTGTTACATCCAGTTTACTCCAAATATATAGGTTTATACAGTACCAAATAAGACGTTACACTTGGTCCAGAAAACACAAGAGATGAATAAATAAGCAAGAAATGCTACCGAGCTATCAAGAGAGCTTTTCAAAACTGAAAACCAGATGCATTCACTACTGTAAACGTAGATTTTATGGGTTTAGGATTCTTCTTTGGAATAAAAAACAAATCCACAATGAGTTTGCTATACTGCACTGATCTATTACTTTCTCTGTCTTCCCCACACCACCCTAAGGTAACTTACTAAGACAGGAAATGCTTCAGTCACTGATCCTTTTTCTGGTAACGATGAAAATTTGTAGAACTCATGACTTCTATACGCTTTTTGTTTCACTAGTTGAACGGCGTGCAGCACAAACTTGGCAGTCACATCAGCTGAACATGAACATACTGTCACTTCTAGATTAAAGAAGAAAATTCAGTTTAGTTTCAAGAGCCAAGAATTTTAGAAGCAAAGCAGGGCTTCAACAGAAAAACGTTAGTTTCACAAGTAATTTCTATTTTAAGAAGTTATGTAGTACCCCAAGTGGCTCCATATGTAAATAAGGCTTATTTACAGTTACTTAGAAAGACCTTTTCAGACTAAGGAAAACTAGTTGAGTTCAGAGATCAGTTAAGAGAAACTCTTACTAAAGAGTTTCCTCAGAGACTTATTTACTAAGAGATTCAACTACATGGTAAAAATTAATCAGATAGTACAGATGTATAATCTGTACAGGACAGACTGATGCTCAATTCCAAATTAAGAGTCTTATCACTAACCAGTCTAAATCAAAGATTCTTGAAACAGTTATTATTTAATAGTTATTAGTAAAAGTTATCATTTAATAACTTTACAGAGGAAGACGAGAAAAAACCTTTTTTTACTCCTTGCAGAATTACGAGCTACCTGCCCATTACAAAAATCACATTTTCTTCAGTTAAGATGTCTTTCATCATTACATCCACACTTCTTAAAAACTACAAAAACCTCAGACAGCAATACTTTTCCACAAACATGGGGTATTCCTCCAGTTATGGGCAATCACTTAAGATTGTAATGGCTCATTTCTAAAGGACTGAGAATCAGGATTCTACTATACCAGAAACCATGAGATAACTCAAAATGAGTTAACTCCTCTAAGAGCCAAAAATCAAATAAACATTTTACATACTCATGAGTGAAATCCTTCAGTTCTTATTCAGGCAGAACTCAAAATGATTTCAAAACAACTTTGTCAAGTCTGACAGCTGCAGGTTTTTTTTATTTAATTAAGGTGGTCATTTTCCTTACCAGCCCATGTAGCTCCCTGTGGAACATCAATGAAGTGTCTTCGAATTTGACCAGGTTTAAAATGAACATCTGTGTATGTCAGGTCATAACTTGATGATTCATCTACTCTGTATGTCAAAAAGAAAACACAAACAGTAATCAAACAAGCTATGAACCCCCTACTTTTTTATTAAAAGTATTTTTAAATGCAAAACTATTCTGGAAAAAAGCGTACAAGGAGGACATTTAGTCCTCAGCAACAATTATTTTATTCTATACTAGTACAGAATCTGACAGCAGAATGTATCTAAAAGATTTAAAACATCAGCTCCGCCACATTATGTAGACATCCTCTTCACCCCCTCTGAAGCTACTGTGCTTAAACACAAGTACCACTGAATCCAAGTCTTAGAATCATAGAATCGTCTAGGTTGGAAGGGACCTTAAAGATCATCTAGTCCAACCACCAACCTAACTATGACACAAAAAAATAAATAAGAAATAGGAAATAAAAATTACTAGACCTTACTCCTGAGGACCATATCAACCTGTCTTTTGAACACCTCCAAGGATGTTCCTCAGGTGCCTCAACCACTTCCTTGGGCAGCCTATTCCAATGCTTGATAACCCTTTAAGAGAAGAAATGCTTCCTAATATCCAATCTAAACTTCCCCTGGCACAACTTGAGGCCATTGCCCCTTGCCCTATCTCCTGTGACTACACTCCCCAATCTTCAGTGGATCTGCTTTTTCTGATTGAGCAACTTCCCACTGAAGTGAGCTACAGTATGTAAGAAGTAATATTTCTATGAAAGAGTTAGAGAAAAGTTATACATTTTTTCTCAGGCCTGATTGTCCACTGAATAGGTTTGATAAGGTAATCTTCCTTCATTATAAATGTCACTGAAGTCATTGTTTAAATCAATGATAGGCACAATACTAACTCTAAATTCACTGTATTAAAGTCGTGATGGAAGCTTATCCCAATGTTCACCTGCCAAATCATATCCCCTGCCTTTAGGTACTCTTGTCCAGCAATTAAAAATGAACAGCTAAACTCCAGACCTACACCTAAGAGTATATTGACCAATACTTTGATCAACATGCCAGCAGTCATCAGTATTCTGATGGAACAGGATGCTGCTGCCACTGTGGCTACGCCCACCAGAACGTGCTGCTTTCTTGCTGCTAGGACCAAAATTACAAAAAAGCCATTGCTGTATGTGTCTGCTGCGAGAAGCTTCCAGATCTCTGCTCCCTTTTCAATGTCAGTACTAAGTTAAGAACTCCCAGAGAAAGAAGGTGGTGAAAGAAATGACTAAAAGTAAAGCGGGTGCAGAAAACTAAACTTAAAAAATATACATAAAGCTTGGATTTACTGACCTTGTTGGTATAACAACAGTTATTGGAACTCTGAACAGAGGGCCTGCAGTAGGCATTGCTATATCATATCCACACACCTAACAAAATGAAATACAGCCAATTAAGATCTTTGGTCAGAATGATATTATAGACAAAAACATTACACTTAAACTAGTTGCATTTTGAACTTTGTAGTTACCACTGAGAAAAAAAGATCTTTATTAGACCACTGTCACCCTAGAAATAGTAAAACAGTAACACTCACCGAGAAAAAAAACAAAATTAGTTTTCACACCTACTTCAGTCTTTCCCCAGAAGTTTTCAGTTTTTCAACCCATATTTGTCAGCCCCAATATCAAAAGCTCAACCTAGTTTTACCTCGGAATCCCAAACAGCCTTATTATTTTATTTCAGCTACCATTTTTGTTATATTAAAAATATTTTAATCCTTGTTTTCCAGAATTACGTTTGAAAAAAATACAGTTTGATTCACCATAAAGTTCAAGGCCAAGCCTGAAATACTATCTCTGAAAATTTATTCCATCATCAGTTTGCTAAAATGTTCTCAGTTGTATCATAGAAGACTTGCAACTTAAGCACCTTAAGTAAGTCACTTCTAAAAAGCAAGCTGTCATCACCTTTACCTTTCATACAATGAAATGGAAACTTTTCAGTGTTAATATACGGATTGGGATGAGGCTAGAGGAGGATGAAAAATATTTTTTGGTGGTGGGTTTCTTCTGCAGGAGTGAAAAAGGATGGCTGGGAAAGAAAATGAGAAATTGAATGGCTTTTGTATTTAAATTTGTCATAAATTTGAACATAGCTGCTCAAAGTCAGCAAAATGCTTCTGCTGTACACAGCCGTTACCAGACATTTTTCTTCTTCACCTTCAAAATAGGACAGGATAGAGGTGAGGAAACAAGGTTGCATCACACTTGCAACTCCTCAAGGTAAAGCAAGATCTTGGGTTCGTGTAAAACTGCATGGAAACACCACAAAAGCTAGGACAGTTCTTAAACCACCACAGAGCGCGAGAAATAGCTAAGACCTCATAAAAACACAAATCTCTATCATCTATTATAATATATGACTGAATCAGACAGTCAAAGGTGAAAATATACCCAGAGAAAAAAAGCCCTTAATGTAGGATTATTTATTTAGTATGTTTTCTACATGCTTTTATGTTATAAACTGATATTCAGTCCCATTGGCATGTACTACACAACCTTGTATGGCATAACTATTGGTGAACCCTGGATTCAGCCTCTATAGAGAAATGGACTGTGGCAGCATTTTCTGGTCTGTACAGCACACAGCTTTTATTTTCTTAAAAATTACTTCTATAAAAAGTTGATAGAGACCACAAGAAAAGGATAGGTTTCACAATCTTGCTTAGGTCTCACAATCTTGCTTAGAACACCAATACTTCAATACCTCTGTGTAATGTAGTCCTTCTCTCAGGCCACGTGGATCCACACGAATGTTTATGTGTCGACACTGGTTCATAAGCTCTAAATGACTCGGACACTGGACCCATGGTGCATTTGAAGTTAAAGCTAAATGAAGCTGGAGAGATATTCGTTCAGTGTTTTCTGTCAGGAAACAAATTTTAAAAAAAAGTTTAGCAACACAGATATATGCTTATATTCTACTATAATATGGTATTTGCCATACATCAATAAAATGCAATAGGAACCAGTTCCTTCAGGCCACTGAATATCAGATTCTCCATGAAGGACAGTGTTCTATATTACTTCTTTTACTTCTTTTAACTTGAGAAAAACAGAATAGCAGTACAGTAAAATAAAGGTTGTACTCAACTTTGAGATTTCCTCCCTTACCCCCCAGAACAGTCAAATCTGACAAAGTCAGTAACATTTCAGTTACCCACAACACAGCCTGGAAGTGTGTATAAACTTTCTTGTGTATATGCAAAGTCTTGACTAATGCAGAGAAATATAATAAAAAAACCAAACAACCACAATTGCACTGATTGTGAAGGTTACTCAGATTACCAAATTACACTATAAAGCAACCTAAGTGAGAGGCTTATTAAAAAATTACTATGATAATCTACTCTGACTTTGCAGTCTATTTAGCTAATTTTGCAAATTAGTTTCTAAATTAAAAAAAAAATGGTATTAAAGCACAGTTTCCAGGAAACCACCCAAACACTAGCTGTTTTTTAATCATTAACATTTCAACTTTCTCCTTTCTAGATGAGGATGAGGAAATGTGGAAAAAAACCACCTTCAAAGTATCACTAATTAGCCTTAGTTCTAATTAACCTTAATCTTCAGATATTTCATAACATCTCTATTAAGTAAAGAGCACTCTTATCAGATGTAATTCCCTCAGTAGGTGCATGAGAAGCAATAAAAGCTCAGAGACCTTCAACAGACTGAGCAGATCAGCCTCCCTTAACTTCTAACTACAGTTTCTCAAGCTCAGTCTTGTTGAAGACACCAGACATAGCACAGAAATAACAACTGGACTAAGGAAACAACATCATGCTACAAGCCAGTCATCCACTACAAATGTCTAACTATGTTTCAGATTGCTTCCTGCAGAAGAGTCCACCGTACAATTATTTTATTTCTGTGTCATAAAGTAAATTTTAAAAGCACCAATTGCAAAATAACCTGTCAAGCAACTAGGTTACCCTGAGTCAGTAACCCGTCCTAACTCATAACCTTTCTTCCCCTAAATAAACTCACCCCGTTTCACATGCCAACCTTACTGGGAATCATTGGTTTTAGGAAAGTAATTACTTTCAGTAACAAGGTCTTGCATGGATCATTTTTTGATTATAATGTAATTCATTGTCTCAGTGAATTCCAATTTGTATTTAATAAAGCAAATCAAGTAAAAATTGTTTACAGAGAAAAGATGTCAAATCTTATTTAGATTTGCACAAGTTACTTTTACCCTGTTAGCAAGTAACTAAAACCTGTATCAATTCCTGTTTTGCCTTTAGATACATTTACGGTTACCCATTATAGAATACTGAATGTAAGTCTAGTTTGTTAAACTAAGTTTTTTCTCAGGTTGTAGAAACTTAGCTGAAGTCCAAATCTAGAATTTATAGTCTTTAAATAACTGAGAAACTAAGTTCTGGGTAAGTTCTGTCATCTTTAGAACAGTAATCGTTCTTTGTGAAGAGTAGTCTACAACAAACCCCCTAAAGTTCTACAATTTCATGAAACATCAGGGTTATTTTATATTCTTCCCCAGTCCCAAACTTTGCTTCAAATTTCTTCAGGACAAAGAGAAATACTTTCTTTTTTTTTCAGTGAGAGAAACCACAGAGCAACATGGAACATGGAACTGCTGCAGATACAAGTTCAAGGTTAAAATGGAAAAGTTGTTTATCTGCATGCCTTCATTTACCATGACATCTAGAATTGCACTTACTCCTTTTACAGTACAGATTCCTATCACTCTTCATTACCACAGCTTTTCTGTTAGAAAATTACACTTTATTACCAGCCCCTTACATACAGAAAGCTCTTTCTTACCTGTATGCTCAGGAAAGACAGGTTCTATGCCAACTCCATGGTCAGAAGGTGCAGTTATCTGGGCAGGATCTCTGAGGTAGATTCCACGGTTGCTGCCGACAGTAACCGTAAAGCCTATGTTACTTGCGAACGACGAATTCTGAATGAGGTAGTCATAGGCTTTATCAACCTGTTAGAAAGAACACATTCTAAATTAACAGATTTCAACTTAATAGCCAGTTATGCATATTATCTTCAATACGAAGTGTTCAGCAAGCACAGCAACAAACAGTGAAGTAGCCCACATGCTACTTGAGCCACACGCGGTACTCAGTATAAAAAAAATGAAGCAACGTTTTCAGTGTGCAACAGCCACACAGAACACAGAAATCAAGAACATAAAAAAGCCACCCCAAACAAAAAGCCTCCACAAATCTCCTTTGCTAAAAATACATCAAAAGATGCATAATAAAAGTTTTCAGAGATTACTTCAAAGGTGAAGAGGACTTCAAAGGCCCAGACCTACTACACTAATTTAGATGCCTTTCTTATATACAGAGCAACACTAGTCAAGCATTTAAAGCTTTTATACAATACAAGATGTTCAGCAGTTTTAAAGACAAGAGATACAGAATAAGAAAACTGGGTCATGTAATACAACCCTGGATTTAAGTAAATGAGCTGTCACAATAAGCACAGATGACAAGTTCACCTTTTTGTTTTAAAAAGACATCCTTCTATCTTACTTTCTACTATTCTACTGATTTCAAAAATCTTACCATCTCTTCTACTTCACAGTGAGCTGCCTTCACCAGCAGCCATTATGGTACTCTCCTTTGAAACTAATGGACACACAACACCCTTTATCTCACAGATCAGTTTTAACACATGCTTTAATCACAGACTACTAAATGATAAGATACAACTGATGCATTTTATCTTCCTGTGGCCATGTTTTTCATTTGATGTGGCTACTACCATTGTTGCCTTCTGTATCAAACTCACGTGTTACAGGTGTGCTTAGTGGATGTTACCTACTAAGTACTATCATCTTCAGAATATGAGTTTAGGGCTAAGCATTTAATATCTAGCATCTTCAAGCACGAGAGCAAAATTTCAGTTCCTTTATTTGTCTAGATGGGAGTCACTGTAGGGAAACACCAGAAGCAGTTCTTTAAGAACTTAAGCTTATACACAGGGAGACTGTCATTCATTATGCCTTCACCATACAAAGGATCACATCACAGATTTCCAAGCTACTTAGAAGTCCACAGGACAGAATGAACACCCAGACTTCTCAGCACAGGCCAGAGCAAAGTCATCACACAACTGCAGCTGTACTGCTTTGTGAACTAGCGTGGGTATCTCTGTATTTTCAGTGCCCAGGACTTACAGTTCTGTGCAAACAAAAGCCTGAACAAGTTCAGCTCTCTCTGACAATAGCATAAAAACATTTTTGGACATTAGAACAAGATTTAAGCATCCAAAGCCACATCCCACTTTTATGTCCACATATCTTTTTAATCAGTCTAAGAATGTGTCTAGTTAACACATTTATTCTACAGTAACTGCATGCTGAAACTGAAAGAACCACCTCATTCCTCCTCTCCCACTACATTCCTTTTTCCCTCAGTCAGATCTGAGAATCAAGTAGCATGGGAGCAAACTGAGCGAGCTTATTTAGAAAGCTGCTTTTTTTTGTTGTTGTTGGTTAGTTTTCCACTGGTAGCTATTTATATCGGCTTTTTTGCTAGCAAATACCTGAATAATACCATGTCCTTGTGCAAATACTTCTATGTTCTCAGCTTTCACTGCAGTATTTTCTAAAGCTCTTCTGACAGAATGAACAGTGTAATGGATATCATTAGCTTTCAGTCCTGAAATTAAGAAGAAGGGTATTATTGGATACAACAAAAAAAAAAAAAAAGTGAAAATGACAGCATTTTTTACTTTAGAGGAAAAAGTACCTAATCTTCTGTTACACTATGCAACCATATTTAACATTGTAGCACATTACCTGACAATACTAATGCAATGCCTCCACATGCATTGGGAGAAGACATGGATGTACCATTCATGAGTTGTGTTCCTCGCAGAGTCCAGTTTGGAACAGAAGCAATAGCACCTCCTGGGGCACTGATACTGACTCCAAGAGCTCCATCAGTGCTAGTGTTAAAACAGAATTCAATGTTACTAAAGCCACAAGCAACATCACTGCAGTAACACTGGTGTACTGTGCAGTAACTAACAGTAGTTCAACACTAACAAACAGTTAGCTTCACTATGCTAAGTTAATGAAATAAATACTATGAAAAAAAGAAACTTCAGAAGAAGAGTAAGTTTCCAAACAACTCTTCAACAACTTTTATAATCTCTGAATAGGTGTGCGCTCAAATACACTTTCCTGAAACACACAGGTGGTGCCGAGGCAACTCGGTGGTCTTCCCCTTCCTCCAGGAGTTCTAGAGTGCAACATAAAGAGGTCTTCTGACAATAGCAGGCTACCTACACTCTTCCCTTGGGAAAGAAACACTTTTGTTCTGATATTAATGATGCATTTTTAGATTTTGAATTATATAATCTGAGCAGCAAAATAATGACTTTTTTGTTTCAGTATAACCTACCTAGGCCCTCTGGATGACCAAGTATATTGATTTGCTGGCAGTTTTTCTCTTAAAGAGTATTCAGCAACCATCATGTCAGGTGATACGTAGGCACCAACACCTGTAAAAAATACTCAAGCATTTTAGATGTGCAATGAATTTTTATTAAAAGCAAAAATGATATACTTCTGTGTTCTAAATTCATTATGAGAAGAATTTCTGCATGACATTTAAAAATGAAAAAATTTTCCATCTCATTAAATCCAGATTTTTTTACAAGGAAGCATAAAGCAGCATGCTACACAGTAATAATCCAATGGTCATACTGTAAAATATTAAAATATTATGTAAACTTCAAAGTTCCATTTTTATTCAACTGGAATGCAATGTATTCACCTTCTATACTTCTTTAATAGCAGGTCACTTTTACACGCCTCCACTCTCTCCCGCACCCCTTTGGCTGTGTTGACACTGTTAAAAATTACACCAACCCTACCTCAAAGCAATGTATGTGAATTGGTTCACATGGCTTACAGAAACACCACCTGGAGCAGATGGCCACATCCACACAGCTCAAACACAGTAATGAGACAGCTATTACTTCCCCGTATATCAAAGTACTTAGAGTATGTAAATGACTATGTCAAAGGCTGCTGAAGTTGTACCTTTAAAACACAATGCAACTATGCACGTTGCATCCATCCTGATCCTATTCTAAAGTGTTTGTGCCACAAAGAAAATGGACCATACATTGTCATGATCTGACAAACTAATCTGGCAAGGTCCACGTCCATGACTTCTGTGCAAAATAAGCCACCCTGCCAATTCTCTTTTGCTTTATCCTCAAAAACCAAACCCAAACCCTTATCTGGCTCACTCCAGATGGAAGACAAGGAACAAGCTACTTTGCATGCAGAGTGAACGATCACCCAGCCTCTAGAGTGATACAGGTCAGCTGAATTGCAGATTAACTTTTAGAAAGTAATCAGCATCAATTATACTAGCTGTCCTGAAATACTGTCTCTCCAACTTTCAAGTCTATCTGCTAGTCTCCTTGCATGAAAATTCTGAGATTTGACAGGCCTCTTGTGTAATGCAGTAATGCAGCATCAGAGGATTTACATAAAAATTAAGACTAGGGAAATTAACCCCAAATGCTAGACACTTTGCTAAGTCTTATTCCTTAATCTTTCACTGAAATACCAAAAACATACACTAGCCCATCAGAAAAACCATTTATTATGCCAGTAATAGGCTTCTGTGTCTAACAGTCACAGAAGCAACACTGCAGCTGGAAGAATTCTTCCCCTAGGAGGGCTTGTCTAGAGCACATCATGGAACGTCTGTATATCCAAGTTTAAAAACTTCATTTTACTACAAATAGAAATTAGAGTATCTGATGAAAACAGACGATCTAAAATTGGTTCTGAAAATTTAGAAAGCATTACAAAACTTTCCAGAAAATTAATTAGAATCTAATTTACTTATATTTTTTACAAGTTGCATTTATCAGCAGCTAATGGACTGAGTGAAGTGGTCTGCTCAGTTACAGTTAGAAGAGTAATCTTGGAACGTTCAAATAGGTCAGACCATTTTTTTCACATTTTATACACAGCCACAAAGACCATCGACCTCCTACCTCTGTTTTCTACAGAAGTAAGGTCTTGAATTTAGGAAGACAACAGTATAAATTTTTAAACCAAAGCATAGAGCAAGTGACTCCCTCAGAATTAATCTTGTAGCCCAGTAGTCTTAGATGTTTTTTTAGATTTAGTTCAGCAATCAACCAGTGATCTCAAACATGTAACACAAGCACAAAGCCTAAAAAGACAGAAACAGAATAATGTAATTTTTCTTTATTTTGAAACAAATTATTTACCTATTACACTAGATGTAGTTCCACCAGGACATCCTACTGTAGAAAGGCAAGGGCCATTATTTCCTGCACTTGAAACATAAATTATATTGTGCTTCCACACAGCTTCATTAATTACTTCACAAATTCTCCTGATGCAAAAGAAAATAAAGGCATTGAATCAACAATATTGCTTTCTTCCCACAGGGCAAAACTCCCACTTCCAGTAGAACCTCTGTGACCAGTCCCAGAACATAGAATATTATGCAGCCTGCTTCCCACACCTAGAAGAGGCGGTTCCACTGCAGAGGCTGACCACAGAAAACATCTCCTGGTTTTAAAAAGGAGTAACAGTCACATAGCGATATTAGGGCTTCAAAAAAACCCTACAGATTATGTTGTACACCAACTACAAAAATTCCTTATTATTCTAAAATATTCTTTGTATTATAAATCAGTAGCACTTTTGATAGGCTTACTTAAGTTTTGACGATAGTTGAAAATTTAAACTGCAACAGTCTAATGTATATGAATCCTTTGGGCTTAGGCAATTCACTCGTAATGACAGTCTATTTACACACAGGTCAACAAACATAATTCCACTTCAGTGACACTAAAATACTCTACACATTATCCAGAGTAGTACTCACCCAGAATTTGGCCAATGTGTTGCCTCTCCATAGCTATAGTTGACAAGATCACATTTGTATTTTATTGCTTCTATCATCTGATAAAATAAAAGCCAAAATACATACTAGTCATAGAATAAGTCACTTAACGAATAGCAAAAAATATCTACTTAGATATGCTACAGATCTAATAAAGAGTGACAAATTTATTTTGACTCTATAGAAGAAAATAATTTCATTTATTTTAATCAGTTAAGTGATATTTTCACAGTGAACAAAAAAACCCCACTCCCTGAACAGTCTTATTTTTGCCATGTTGCAAACTATGAAGTCAAACATTACTCTAAGAGAAAACTGAAGACATTGTTAGTATTGTCTTAAATGTTTGTCCTCATAACATAAAATTCTCCTTTCCTCTGCAGTTTGCTTTAGTTCCAAAAAGTCAAAAAAACATCATTGTACATCTTCATGTTGCCATAACAAGATATTTTATGGGCTGCAGATATAATTTCCTATTTTCAGATCATTTTCTTGTGTAAAATTTTTCCCCATCAACTCACTATATGGAAAAGGCTTTGGGCCTTCCATTATTAAAAAGGAGTATTTTTCCTCACTCTTAAGAAACAGAGTTGAAACAAACTCAGCCACATAGGTAAATACTAATCTGTATTCTAGATTTATTTAAGATTTAAGTTATCTAAGTACCTATAAAAAATTACACTCACAACACAGAACAAGGAATTTTAAGTCTTGTTTTATATTAAAAGATTGTTCTTAGAGATGTTTTAAACATATTCTGGTTGGTTTTGTGTGGTTTTTTGGTTGGGTTATCTTTGGTTTGGATTTTTTGGGGGGATGTTTGGTTGTTGGAAATATTCTAGAACCATAAAAACACAGCCTATAAGTAAGTAAAGGAGAAAGTGTTTCACAATATTCTACAATTAAGTCACACTGCTGAGATTAACCATTTATTCAGTGAAGTACCCACAGCTCTTATTAGACCAGTGCCAGTTTCCATTGTACTTAGTCTTGTATCACCAATCTTGATTGCCAAAATCTGAGCTCCAGGAGCCACACCATTTCGTTCCGGTTCTTCTGGAAAGTAGCCAGCTGCAATACTAGCCACGTGTGTTCCATGTGCTCCTGAGCAAATGAAAAGTTGTATCACTGTACATTTAGTGAACTTCATTCATACCAGTTTAATACACTACAGATAATTCATTTTCACTTATATAGCATATAAACCCAGTCAGCAGCCGGCCACAAGTGGTGTTCCCCCATGTTGGGGCCAGTTCTGTTTAAGGTCTTTATCACTGATCTGGATGAGGGGATCAAGTGCACTCTCAGTAAGTTTACAAACACCACCAAAGTCAGGCATCGGTGTCGATCTGGTTGAAGGGTAGGAAGCCTCTACAGAGGGAGCTGGTCAGGCTGGATCAATGGGCTGAGGCCAATGGTATGAGGTTTAACAAGGCCAATTGCCAGGTCCTGTACTTGTGTCACAACAACCCCATGCAGTGCTATACCCTTGAAGAGTGGCTGGAAAGCTGTCCAGCAAAAAAGGACCTGGGGATGTTGGTCAACATCTGAATAGGAGTTGGTAGTGTGTCCAGGTGGCCAAGAAGGCCAACAGCATCCTGGAAACAGTATCAGGAAAAGCATGGTTAGTAGGACTAGGTAAATGATCATCTCTCTGTACTCGGCCTTGGAGAGGTCCCACCTCGAGTACTGTGTCCAGTTTTGGGCCATCTACCACAAGAAAGACATTGAGGTGCTGGAGCAGGTCCAGAGAAGGGCAAGGAAGCTGGTGAGGGGTCTGGAATACAAGTCTTATGAGGAGAGGCTGAGGGAGCTGGGGTTGTTTAGTCTGAGGAAGAGGAGGCTGAGGGGAGACCTTATCGTGCTTCCTAACTACCTGAAGGGGGCGTGTAGAGAGGCAGGGGTCGGTCTCGTCTCCCAAGTCACAGGAGATAGGACAAGGGGCAATGGCCTCAAGTTGCACCAGGGAAGGTTTGATGGGATATTAGGAAACATTTCTTCACGGAGAGGATTATCGGGCATTGGAGTAGGCTGCCCAGGGAAGTGGTTGAGGCACCATCCCTGGAGGTGTTCAAGAGACAGGTTGACATAGCCCTTAGGAATATGGTTTAGTGATTTTTGTCAG
>BJBW01004375.1:0-44495 GCA_004320125.1 Scolopax mira
AAGATAATCTAGTTCCAACCCCCCTGCCCTGGGCAGGGACACCTCCCACCAGACCAGGTTGCTCCAAGCCCCATCCAGCCTGGCCTTGAACCCCTCCAGGGATGGGGCAGCCACAGCTTCTCTGGGCAACCTGTTCCAGTGTCTCACCACCCTCACTGTAAAGAATTTCTTTCTAGCATCTAATCTAAATAGATTCAACAGATTCAAAGATATCATCAATACATCGATCAGCTAATGTTTTTTGACTCTATAAACAGAACTGAACACACAGAGAAATCTTCTCTGAGTGTCTTGTCACCCATGCAGCTGGTTTGTTGACAGCACATTACCTGCTTATGAGGACAATATCAAATTTTGCTGGTCGATCCAATGGGCAGGAAGCATGTGATGTCTTTACTGAGAACAAAAATCCAAAGGCCCCCTCCGGAAGGTGAATGTTGTATCTCAGTGCTGTCTGGAAGAGGAAAAAAACTCCTTTTGTTGAAGTATGCCAAGGGCTTTTTTTTGTGTTCAAGAGTGTAAAACTTAGTGAAGTTTCCTGGCTCTTGGTTTTGTATGGAAGATCTGTGCTTACATCAGTGATGGACACATCAGACTTTTGTTCTTTAACAGTGAAGGTGTTTGTACACAGAGTCACCTCCCAGACAGAAACCAGCTGCTGATCAGAAAGGACTCTTTTTTTTTTCATGCTGTGACTCCACAGGAGTCAGAATGTGGGATGGGGCAAAGTATGTTTAAATAGTTTAAGGAAATAAAATAATTAGGAAAAATAAAGAGAAGTTGGGTGGAGAACTACCAAAACCAGGACTGTATTGTCTGCAGAATGTGAGAGACAATGAGGAGGAGAGCAGACACTTACTTGCATAAGTACACATCCACTGCCATTCACTGTTTGGCTGTATTTCCCAGGAACCTCCGGAAGGGGAGTCTCTTGCAACAGGAGCCTATTCGCATTGTTGACAATAAACACCTTCTCAAAAGGCTTTTTGGAAGTGATCTTGACTATGTTTTGTGTAACAGAACTGTAGATGGCGTCACCGTAAGCAGAGAGAGCTTGAAGAGCAATGACTGTGTCCTGAAGGAAAAGAAAATAATCATACAGTCATAAAATCATAGAATGGTTAGAGTTGAAAGGGACCTTCAAGATCCCCAAGTGCCACCCCTGCTGCCATGGGCAGGGACACCTCCCACCAGAGCAGGTTGCTCCAAGCCCCATCCAGCCTGGCCTTGAACCCCTCCAGGGATGGGGCAGCCACAGCTTCTCTGGGCAACTACTTCCAGTGTCTCACCACCCTCACAGCAAAGAATTTCTTCCTGACATCTAATCTAAATCTCCCCTCTTACAGTTTGAAACCATTACCCCTTGTGGTGAAGTGTGTGTTTCTAGGGGACTACAGAGCATTCTTGGTCATGTATCAGCTGGGTCTTGGTATTTTCTAGGCTCATCCCCGACATAATTGTCTGTATTTGTTGCTAGTCAACTACACTTGTATGGCTTTAGCCTTTCCATAGTTAAAAAGAAGAAGGGGGAAAAAATATATTTTGGTCTCTTTAAGAGAAAGGCTTGGTATATGTGTTTCTGAGACAGTAGATACAATAGAGAAATAGGATTAGGTAGTTTTATTTCTGGCACCCTGGGCCAGTGCCCCAATTCCTCAGACTGGCTGGGGAATAGAAGGGAGTTTCAGTACCTGGGTGGAAGAGAAACCTCCGTAAGGATTCTGCTGCCTGATGATCCACTGTACAATCCCTGAGGCCTTTGTGAGATTCTCTTGATTCCGGTTGGGTTTGTAGAGCAAAGCCAGCAGCACATAACTGGTAATCTCAACTTCAGCTGACGGGGCATGGTCAAGGAAGGAGGGGGATTTTTCTGATGGAGACCTCTCCTCCAGCTCCCAGTGCTGCGAGCCATCTGAAAAAAACAAAGAGAAGATGAGGAGCCACCAGAATGGTTTACGGCTGTCACTGCTCTAGGCTGCCTTGAGATATATTGTGTCCTGGCCTCTTTCTCACAAGTACTCTCTACAGAGCAACAGATGTGCTGTAAATTAACTCCATAGATTATTTGTGAAGGTTGGTTTATGTGCCTATACTCTCAGCGTTGTCAATGTTAGATCACATATCATCAGTAAAATCTGTTCCCTCTTCTCCCCTCCCAAATTCCCAACATGCCTGAAACTCACCAACTTCCTTTGCTGATTTCTGTAACAATCTGAGGAATGATTCACATTTTTCTGCCTTGCCAGCTAAGCAGAAAGCATAGGCCATGAGTGCCTGAGTGTAAATATCACTGATGTTCTTCTCAGATGCAGTCTCCAGGCAAAAAAAGGCATTTCGAACTACAGGGTACTTAAACAAAAAAAAAAAAAAGAAAAAGAAGTAAGATATGAGTCTAATTCAGGACAGTAGTCTTTACCTGGCCAAACATTTGTTTTCTTTAAACCTATTCTTCATCCTGTCTATTACAGCAATGAGAAGGGGACTTCAGTTTGTATAGTGACTTCAGGAGATGGAATTCTTTAAAGACAAATTTCAGACTGAAACATCATACAAATCAAGTAGCTTTTCAGTGTGTTCTCAAAGATGTCAGTACATAAACAGGACACTGTTCTGTTTCTTTCACAGCTAATTCCTTCAGCTTACCTCCATAATAACAATTCACTCAGCACTTTTCTAGTTGAGAGTCTGTTGTCTTGAACAAACCCAACCTAGTAGTTTCTCTCCTTGGTGACTGTGATATATTTTTAATTTAATTTTGTGGAGTTATAATAGGTTTTTACCAAGTAAAATATGTTCACAGTTTGACTCTGTGTCCTTCCTCATGCATTATCTAATCAGGAAACCCTTCAAAATGGATAAGAAAAATCAGAGGCAGAAACAGTCATATATTGTAGTCTATCATCTCTGTTGTAGTCTCTTTGGTACTAGCCACTTTTAAAAAAGGACAGATTGGCTTTTTGCTCTGATGGACCTTTGTTTTACCAACACAGCTTTTAGTTCCATTTGTATTTATCTGCAATAACTTTTTTTGACTGAGCCACATTTGAAACTAAGTCATATGTGGACTACTACTTGTCATATTTATTTATTGAAACTAAAAAGTGTCACTTAATATCTCAGGTCTCTCTAATAGAAGACCTAATCCCACTGTGATCTGTACGATTTCTACTTGAACACTGGTGGCTGAAGAGGTGTAGAGATGGAGGAACTGGTCTATCACAGCAACTAGTGCAGATACAGAGCACGGTCACATTCCCTGGGACTTTTCTCTCCCCCCCACCCCTCTCTCTTTACTACCTGGACAAGTTGTAGCAGAAATTGGAGCCAAGGCAACAACTTGGGACCAATTCCAGCTGAATTCCAGCGGCTGAAGGTCTCCTTACCGAGCCAGAGTGCCCAGCTTCTAGCATGGCAATGGTGATGTAGGCAGAAAGCGACAGCTCGTCATCTACTCCTCCCTGGAAAGGATATGGAGAGAGGTATTTTCTGTCAATGGCAGGAGTTAGAAGCCTTTACATATTAATTGCTATATTCCAGTTGGAAGAGTATGGCCAGCTCTGGAGGCAGTCCACAAGAAAGGAGAGTATACACATAGCAGGGATTGCTCTTAAATCAAGAGAAGCCCACTGTTGGCACTGCAAAAAACAATCACTCTCTCAAACTTACAGTTCTGTAACCCCATCTCAGTTGCTCATAAGATGTAAAATACAGTGTGGAAAAGCTGACTAAGCTGAAAATAGTCATTTTGAGGTGTGGAGAGTTAGCCCTTGGGAGAGGAAGTAAATTTGGAGTATAGTTTCTGAAAGTAACAGGATAGCATGTTCTTAATGATAAGAGTGGAAATTTGACCAAGAAGTAATTCTCTCCCACCTTCAAGGCATTGTTGAAGAGTGTCCCAACACTTCGGAAGCAGCCATCTGGCTTCTGTTTGCTTGCCAGCCACATCAAGGTTTGAGCCTGGACATTATCATCAATATAGATGAAGTGACTCGCTTGTGCAAAGGATTTGTACACAAAGGCAGTGAGCCTGCAGGGGAAAGATGCAGCTGTGAGATGAGCATTGGAAGTAGCAACAGAAAAAGTCAGCCCTGCCATTCACACTAGGCATAAGCATGGAGAGTTATACCCAACATGTCAGTGGCTTGCTTTGTCTCTGTGTGCTCCTCCAGGAGAGGGTAGTTAAAAGAGCAGTAGCCATACGGGACTCAGGAAGGTGTCCAACACTCCCTGGGGCTGATGCTGGCTGCAGAGCACATTGAGTTTCATGGGTGACAGCAGGAATTGGAACCAAAAAGACAGCTGGGTCTTTAGGGATCACCTTCTCCGCATCCCACGTGGCAGGGGCTGGAGAGCCATTTTTCTTAGTACTTAGTCCCAGTCCTAGCCAGCTCAGCACATCTGATTTAGCTAGTAACAATGTCTTCTGCCTGCATCGTGTGAAGTCAATGTTAATTCATAACCGAGCCATTTCTGCTCCCAGTTACTCACCAGGTGTTCCCTTCTTTATCTCTGGTGCCAAAGATGCTGTAGGACCCATCGGGATGTTTGTATGACAGCTGCTTCTGGTAGCCTGGAAAAAACATGAAAGTGGAAGCGTTACCTAATTTAAAACCAAAACCCTATTCTGTTTACTACCAGATTTATCTGAAACTACAGTGGGAAAGTAGGGAAAGGCAATATACCAAGCAGTGGGGAGCCCTGAGGGAACTTAGGTAGGAGCATGGAAAATCTTGTCCTGCAGAAACACTGAGTCACAGAAGAGGCAGAGCTGTGTGCTATAACAAAACTAACAGGATTAGGACACATGCTGTGCCTCGGTGGAAAAAGAGAAAGGGACTGAAAGACAGAACCTCAAAGAAAACAAGAGAGTTGAGTCCCAGCAAAATAGGATAAGGAAGGAAAGAAGATAAAGAAATGTCTTAATGGGGGCAGTCTCCAGGGTCACTGAGCTGTGCTACAGGACCAGTGCTGTGCTGCTCGGGTTGCCAGGCTGCTGCTTCTGCTGACAGGGCCTCGGTGGGAATTGCAGGAAGGAAGGAAAAAGCTCTCACCGCTCACTAAGTATCCGATGGCCTTGGATTTGACCTCCTCACTCAGCTGCCCTGTCTTGTTCAGGTAGTCCAGGACGTAGATGTTGGGTGCAAACAGGACCATGTTCTGCTCCCCACAGCCGAATGGCATCTGGAGGAGCTGGTGCAGGTTCTGCATGGCAGTGCCCATGATGTCACCTGGGGAAGAGGAGATGCCAAGGAAGATCAGCTCAACCCACGGCCACGGAAATAAGCAGTGATTTCCATTCTGTAGGCAGAGTCAAGGAAAAGCCTAGCTGGGGTTGCAAGCCTGCCTGGTACCCCAGAGATTCCCAACAAGTCTGAAGCTCTCAGAGCTGAGTGAGTGCTGGGTGGCTTGTTCTGTTCTGCTTTGCAGTCAGCAAAAAAATCCCTTCCCTGCCTCTAATTCAGTCTAATTGCCCACACCAGAAACGCTACCTATTTTAGTGCCCCTCCAAGCAGATCATTCTTACTAGAAATGAAAAGAAGAGCTTCCAGGAAACTTCTGGTTCCAGGGGAAGGAAGGGGAACAGCCCAGAGATGCTATTTTGAACGATGTATTGCAGAATTAACAATTAATGCTGGAAAGGGACATTGGTTATGCAGATGTATCATAGGCCACGTCTAAATGGCTATTTTTAAGGAAGATAGCATAGATTCAGCAAGGAATTTTTGTAGTAAGCTGAAATCACGAACATTACTAGTAGTCATGTAACCAAGTCCAAACTTATTTCCAGGAAAAGACTGAAAAGATTGCACTAGCTTCTCAGATTTGGAGGTGGGCGAGTGGAAAAAAAGTCTTACTGGCACGAGTGTGTCTGGGGTCATAACTCAGAGTTGTGCTACTTCAGAGCAAAATATTCAAATGCAATAAATTGAAACTGCAAGGGGAAGAAGAATGTAACCAATATTTAAACTCTATTTCTCTGGTGCAGCAAAGAGCATTGCTGAACAGGATGAGAAACAATCTCTTTGCTCACAAGCTTCCCACACAAAGCGTGGAAAGACATTTTGAATCCTGAAAAAGCTTTCATTTTATACTTTTACATTTTCTTTCTTTTTATGTTTTATTAATTATATATTTACCAACAACAGAAAAGGAAGCTCTGGCTGATCCTTCCACCACATTTGTAGGTAGATCTAGAGTAATATCTTGAGTAACCACATCACCTGTGGAGAAAAATATTAAGCGTGTTTCAGTTGTTTGTAAAGGAACACTGGTCACAGCAGTGAAATGCTCGTGGCAGAAATTGCACACGGCAAAACTGAACAAGAGACAGCAGTAGACAGAAACTCACAGTTCTCTCCAAGAACATCAAGAGAGAATTGGGCACAGCAAAACCAAAGTTGTGAAAAATGGACCTAATGGTGCAGAGTTCCTCTCAGGACAGCAACATATAAGACCCTTACCTTTGGTACAAATTAGGGAGTTTTGTGTCTTTTCCCTCCTGATGCCTTCAGGCTGCGTGGTGGTGAGAAGAAGAGATACATGTGGTGGATGAGACAAAGCATGCAGAAGAGATGCAGTGACAGAAGAGCCACCCACCTCCCCATCCTCCTAAAGCAATACTTTGCAGGTTCATACTTGATGTGGCTGCTACAAAAAGGGAGTTCCCCATCAAATGGAATCCTTCATTTCCAGTTTCTCCTCTGCATGAAGGAGATAATGCACTTACCAACCCACTGATCCTCATGGAAGAGGACATCAGATGGGAGTGGACTTGGTCTTAGACTGAACAGCCAGACCCTGTCCCAGACAGATGAAGGTGGAGTCAAACCAGGAGTTCTTTAGCAAACCTGAAAAACTTTTACTTGCTTTTGTTAATTTTACTGCATTTTTCTTTTCTCATGGAAGGGAGTAGAGTGCAAACTGCTGTCAGCAGTACCTCAACCAACAGTGTTCTGATCTGGGTGTCCCTGTAGTCAATACTGATGTTCCTCGGTGCTTTGTCTTCACAAGCTCTATCATCCTTGGTCTCTGCAGTAATGCTGAATACTACATTACCTGAAATAGTAGCAGAAAAAAAAAATAAAAAGAATAGACCTCTATCATGCAGAATGATGGCTTAAGTACGAATTTTCATCTGATAATGAATGTCTAGAGATACTAAGTAGTGCAACACAATGAATAGCCAGTCATCCTAAGTGAGACATATGGGAAGAGAAGTGATCTCTGAAAATGGGAATGACAGACACAGTGCAGTTCTGGAGGAGCTCTTTAGCCCAGACACCTGGAAAGACCAGTGGTAGACCAAACTCTCCAGGTTGAAGAGGATTAGGTTTTTCAGGTGAGGTATAAATTGATTAGTATCACTCTCAGTTCAGAAAACCAGGTGGATTTAAAGGCACTTACCAATTTCTTTGGGGAAAATATTCCAGACATATGTCTTTCTTTGTTTGGCACATACACATCCATCATCCTCTGGGGAGATGAGTTTGGCCCGATAATCAAGAGAATCTGACAGTGAAACATTAATCTGAGAACAGAAAGATGAGTGCAATGGGATGAAGATTTTGTACCTTAGGCAAATGGTGCTTTATTGTTAGAGGAGGGTGAGATAGTCTCAGTTTATGTCCAACATTAACAGCATAAAGCAGATTTAAGATGTGGGATGATGGTGTTACATGAATCATCTGTTATCTGTAGCCTTAACAGTATTCCCTTTTGCTTCTCATGATGTTCTCCATTGACATATTAAATATCTTATCCATATGTCTGATTCTTGATATTGAGTTATCTTCAGTTGACCTGGTCCTAATGGCTTTGAACTAACTTGCAAAGGAAAACACTAATTAGAGTTTGTTCTTCTGTTGCTGTAGGAATACTTGAAAAATAAGATTAAGAAATGAAAGCCTCAATAATAAAGATTTTTTTTTCTAGGATGTTTAAAACCCCGGGCCTTTTTGTTTTCTTGGGTCAAATCCTTAACAGAGTTTAGAAAAAAAACATCCCTAAATTGCGTCTTGATTTTTCCTCCTTTGATGGCGATGTCCTTGTGAGAGTGGAGAGTTGATTTTCAGCATTCACATCAAGTAGAAGAAATCTAGACTCTATAATCCCACTTCTTCACACTTTCATATATAACCCTAAAGAAAAAACACACTCTAAAACCATTCATGGCTTGCATGACTGTGGATGGTGAATGGTACTCTTAAAAGCACTTGTTTCCTTACTCTATGGATCTCTAGAGAGAGTTGCTTATAAACCCATCCTAGTCATAGTTCATACAGATCTTCCTCTGCTTAGGAGGACAAATCCAGTCAACATAATCTGTCATTAGACAGAATAAGCAGTGTATCAATCAATCAAGTGCAGGGACAGATCCAGTCATCTACATCAATAATTTTGCTGGTTTTTTTTTTTTTTCAGGCTACAAAGGCACCTTCTTTGAAGATGCAGTAAGGTCTCTGAGTGTGTACACACCTTAATGCAGTGGTCAAGGTAGTTGAAGACATTGCCTCTAAACAGAAAATCTTCTCCTCGGATGATAGAGTATGGCAAGGTTAAGTCCACAAAGAAAGGCTGGAAGACTGTCAGGGTGGCAGGCACAGACATACCAAATCCAACCAACCCTTCCACACAGAAAGCACTAGCTTTCCATTCGGTGATGGTGTCAGGGACGGTGTATGAGATGTTGGCTTTTCCAGTAGAGCTGATGGGAATGGATAAAAGATGAGTTTAGTAATGGTAAGTTTCATATTTGTTTCTTCTCAGTGGAGGTAATGGGTTTTGAAAATCAGCAATACCCTTATTCAGTCTGCAGAAATACCACATCCAAAGTTCCCCTCAAACTTATTACCCAAATCTTCTGATAAAAGCCCATTTGAAAGTTCTTTCGACCATCATTTCCCTGAGTTTGGAAAGAAGACTCAGAATTCTTGTTTTGCAGACCCATATTTTAAATAGAGGTGTCTGTCTTCTTAGGAAGGGAATGTGACTCATGATGCACACATTGTGGGAATAGATGTCTTTCAGGACATCAGGGTAATTTTATCACAGAAAAGAGGAGGGCAGGTGGTCAGGTGATAATTGAAAAAGCTTGGTCTTCCAGACCAAAAGGTAAGAAGAGATAGCAAGGAATTGCCACCTTGCAGGACATCAGAAGACATACTTAATAACCCTTAAAAGCAAGCCAAAGAGAGGGAAGAAGCAGTACTCACTTAATTAGGACTATATCCCAAATCCAAGTTTCAGGGAAGAATTCTCGAATAGTCTCAATGATGAGTCTGTTCCCACGTTCCTCTCTAGCAATTTCAGCCACTAAGAGATAATGGGAATTTAGTCAAACCTTGTTCATATAACGAAGACTCCCAGAAAGAACAGGTTTTAATATGCATGGGGCAGTATGAGGGATGATTAGCGTTTACCCGTTTCTTTCTAACTGAGATTACCAGCAATGCCACACAAATATTAATTCATGTCACTAATATATGTCTGAGTTAGATATAACCTGGTGTCACAGAGAAAGAAAGCAATAGTTGAAGTGCTTTGGTTTCCAGATATGAGCATGAAAGACCTAGGGCTAGAATTCAGGTCACTTGGCTCTTAGATCTCTTTGCTGTCCCCGCTTTCACACTGTCTTTTCAAACAGTGGTTTTTCAAAGCTCTGATCAGAAGGCAATCAGTGTCAGCAGTGTTAGTTTTGTGTGACACTATTGAGTGCCGACACTTCCCAGTGTGAAACAGACATGAATGAGAAGCATAGACTTGAAAAGCTTTTTTGGGCATTGGCCATTGTACTAAGCCATCTCATGCTGTGCCAGACCAATATTCAATGTCAAAACCAATGTGATTAATGAGTACTCTCTATGTCCATGTCACACAAATACCACTTCATTTAAGGAGGAAAATATAATCTCTTTCCTCTCCTCTTATTACCTGATGATTTAACATGGTGTGTAGAAGCCATGAATCCTGCATTTGAGAAATATTGTGGACGTCTGACAGTCTCACTAGAACACACAACTGGTTGCCGAACCTTTGAGTTGGTAAAAAATTTCATGCCCATGTCCTGTAAAACACACATTTTGGTGTTAGCCATAACCATACTCGAGCTGAGGTTTATTCCATTCCTCCTTCTTTCCTATTACCGCCTTTATACCACAGAGATGGCCAAGATGTCTCTGCAGAGACTTGTGGAAGCTTTGGGCATGCTGGAAAATCACAGTAGGCACAAGAGTCAATTGAGAACAGATGTCCATGAGGCATGAGGAGAGTTTGTCATGTATGAGTTTTACTACCAGTGTCATTTGCAGAATGACAGAATAATTGGAAAATCTAAATATCTAAAATTGCATAGATGGAAACTCACTTAAATAGGTTTAAGTAATGTACAAGACATTTACCCTGAGGAACTGATACACATCTGGGCCTAATCCAGACATCACAGGTGTGTAATACAAGCCTTTGTGAAAGATGTTGTCAGATGATACACAGGGGTCTTGCGGGTCGTCTTCTAGATTGAGCCCATTGAAGATGTAGCCTTGAAAATCTTGCAGGGGATGCAGGCCATATATCTGTGAGGGGGAAGGAAACACAGAACCTGTGGGTGTGTAAAGATCACGTGGTGATCATCACCGTGTATCGCATGTTGTAATTGTGATTAGACCGTCATGTGCTGCCAGAGCTGAGATGTTGGCCTCTTTGATACAATGCTCTGTTTCCTGTACTGAAAACTGGGCAGATGGTGGCAATCAGCAGCACGAAGTCTAGTTGGAGGTCGGTGACTAGTGGTGTATCCCAGGGGTCAATGCTGGGTCCAATCGTGTCCAACTTCTTTATTAATGATCTGGATGATGGGGTGGATTGTACCCTCAGCAAGTTTGCTGATAGAACAGAACTGTGAAGAGTGGCTGACCCACCAGAGGATTGTGCTGCCAGACACCAGTCACTGGTTAAATCAAATCCCACATGGAAGAAGACTTCCAACTGCCAAAAACCAAAAGCTGTGCATTGCCTATTATAGATGGTTTCTGATCAGCACATGCAAAAAGCAGTAAGTGTCTAAGACAGTCACTGTAACGGAGGAGGAGGAGGAAGGGGGGGAAGGCATTTTTCTGGGCATTTTACCGTTTCTGCAGACAGTTCTGTCTTGGACTTCAGGAGCAGGACGCTCTTATCCACTGCCCTCACAGCACAGAAGGAGTTGGCAGCAGCTTCAAGGACTAAGCTGACATTGAAAGCTGAGCGCATCCGCTTTTCAGAGAACTGCAACTGGACCTGAAATTCATCAAACGGGTTTTGGTGAGGATAATCCCTTCTGCTGGGGGCTGCTCTGGATGTGAGGCTGAACGGAGGGCAAGAAGGACTGTAGAAGGCTCTTATATTAAAATACCTCCTGATATTAAAGTCTCCTCCCTGCAGAGAGCTGTCTGATCTCTGCTGCCTCTGTTGACCCAGCCTCTGATATAACAGGGGCTTAGGCAATAAGAACATTTAGACTCCTGTCATAGCTTAAATGAAGCCCATCTCAAGTCATTTAAAATAAAATGGGATTCTATTGGGGCTATTATCCAATGAAATCGTATTATGACACAGACTACATGTAGTAAGCATTACGGTGAGCAAATCAGATTTTTACTAGGTCCATGGCCCACCTTAGCAAATATTTAAACCAGATTCTGCGTTGAATATACTCAGAGCAAAATCTATTTCACGTTTGTGTTAGGTAAGAGGGAAAAAATGGGAGAGGATCACCGCATCAGATAACTGGAAACATCTTGCTTAATCTCACTTGTTTTGTTTTCTCCTAGTGCTTCGTGTTTTTTAAGCTATTAGGAACAGAATATTAGAAAAATCTTAATGGTGAAATCTGATTTCAAAATGACAAATGAAAATGTACCAGTGGAAGGAACACGGAAGGAAAACGTAAACCCCAGATTGCTATTTTTGCTTTCTTTTGTATATGTATTTAGTTTTGGTAAACCTGAACTGCATTTTTCAACAAAAAGTTTAAAAAGTTAGATTAAATAGTGAAGTGGAATAAGGTTAAAGTGTGTTTGCCATGCTGAAGAACAGACAATCTAAACTAAATAGGACACTAATAAAGTTCAAGAGAGTTGAGTGTTTCCTAAAAAGAGGGTTTCCCAAAAAGTCGTTTTTAATGTTAAAAGAAGATTAATCATTTGACTATAAGGCCAGGAGGTGGTGGTAGAGGAGAGATATAAGGCTGAAGAGAAAAAAGGAGAATTAAGAGACTAATGTTGAGAGAAGTGGAATGGATGGAAACAAGAAATAAAACTGGAAATAGGTTCTGAATGTCTGCACTGAAACTTTACATTTATGTGACAGCAGGTAAGACTTGCTGGATCTTAGTGCCCCTCACCTTGTTTTTGAAACACTTCTCAACTGGAAATCGGACACTGTCTGCCACCAGCTCCTTAGCAGGGTGTAAGGTATATACCAGCAACCGAAGGGCTGGAGCCATTTCCTCATTGACCACAAGTGGGATGGTGAAAGTGCCATTTTTGTCTGTTAGAAGAGAGAAAGGAACTAATAAGGAGAGAAGTGCAATGATTGCTGTAATAGTAGCCACCCTCAACTGGCATAAAGCTGTACCAGTCAGTGGAGCAATCCATATTTAAATGATAAAGTGAAAAGCCCTGGATTTGCCAGGAGGTGACATGCCTGGGTTTGGATCCAGATGCTATCAGATTTATTGAGGGTTGCAACATGTGGACAGATTCAGATAGCTCTCTAAGACAGACACTCTGCATTCCCTACATTATCCTTTGGCAAGATATTTACAGGACACTACTTCTTGACTCATATCAAATTAACTAATTACTGGAATAAATCTGACTTTATAGCGATCTTAGTGGCAGTGCTTTGTGGTATCATGTCCACATACATGGATGGAGAGAATCCCAGAATCACCAAGGTTGGAAGGGACCTTTTAAGATCATCTACTCCAACCAATGAAAAAAACCAAACCAAACCAAACCAAACCAAAAACCAACAAAAAAACCCACAAACCAAACAAAAAACCCCACACAAACCACACTCCACATCCAAAACACCAAGACAACACTAATCCATATCCCCAAGCACCATGTCAAGTTGTCTCTTGAACACCTCCAGGGATGGTGCCTCAACCACCTCCCTGGGCAGCCTATTCCAATGCCTGAAACCCTTTCAGAGAATACAGCCCTCCCAATAGCTGCTGTATATATCCAGGACATTTTGTCTGTTTGTTTGGGTTCTTTCGTTTTGTTTTGGTTTTTGGTTTTTAATGCAGAAACATGGATTGGCAACTTAACTTACCAGCTTGGATATTAACTTTAATTTCCCCTGTAAGGACAATCTTGCCTTTTGCCATGCCCTGTGCAGAGAAGAGCAAAACATTTAGGTGTTGGTAGAGTTTGGAGAGAGAAAGAGGTAATCAAATTCAATGTGCATCGATAGAACAACCAAGGCATGTATATTGAGATGGCTTCCCATCCTTAAACGTCAGCCTTAGGGCATGCTGGATGCTGCCACTGCTGCTGTTACTGCTGGGGCCCTTGTCACTGGTCAGGAAGCCAAAGGAAAAGAAAGGGGGAGCCAGAGAATACCATAAAGAGTTTCTTAGAGGGAAGGGACAAGAACCCTGGCCTCAGACATTATGAAGGTGTTTTCTTACTGTGAAATAGAGTAACATGGCCAGAAACGGGGGCAATTTTTCCTGAGTGGATAGTTCTGCCAAGCCTCCCGTTTCTGTCCTTGGGTTGATGGCTGTTGTGCTGGCTGGTAATCCAAAATCTGGAAGAGCACTCATTGACATAATTGCTGTGGATAGTGGATAGCCCTTTTCAGCAAGCCATGCAACAACCCCACACTTACCACATAGTAGAAGTTCATAGTGTTGATGCTCTTGTACCCTTCTGTGTTCAAGATGTAGTGCACAGTGATCATCCTCTTCTGCCCACACTTCAGATCTTGCCACAAGGGCTCAATCCTCACAAAACTGCTAGTCCAGGAGTAGAAGCGTTGGATGGAGATAGATGCATCAGGGTAGGAAGGCTCTATCCAGCCTTCAGGGTGGCAGTGGTCACTGGTTTTGTACGTTGCCTGATCAGGAGAGGGAGTGGGGAAGAAAAGGAAACCAAATATATATCACTAGGGAAATCATTATCACATACTGACATTAGAATGATTAATTCACCCATGGCATATATTTAGGAATGGCATCTAAAGCCATGCTGTTAAGGAAAAAGCAGCCCAATGGTCTTGCAGCCTTGCAGCAAGCCATTGCATTGCAACAACTCAGGTATTTTTCTCACTTCTTTTTTAAGTAATTTTGAGAGCTCTAGAACATGAAATAAGCCAGAGAAAGCACATTTTTACTACCAGAATTCAAACCTCATCCCATCTTTTTGGGGTTCAGTTTGAGAGCAGCTATCTGCTCTCTCTGTCTGTTTTCGAGCCTTATTGTGTACTCACTCTCAGACTGATCTCAGGATCAAACATCTCAGATGTATCAATGCTAAACTCTGCAATGCCATCATCATCAGTGGTGAAATTGTCTGTGTTCTTGTTGTTGACAAATAGCTGAATAACCTCATTGGAAATAGGAGAATTGTCTTTGTCTACCAGCTTGATCTGTAGAAGAGAATGTGAGATGTGTTCAGAGTTTAACTTTCTGTATGTAGGTATTAATGTTTTGCACTCCTTTGCTTTCCACACAACAGAATTGCTTTTTCTTCTCCCTTCAAAGCAATACTTAAGAACTGAAATGTCTCTGTTCACTTTCTGGTAGCTATCACAACTATCTTATGAGGTTTGCGGTAGGAGCTTCCTCAGCATCTGCTACATCATTGATAATGTCCTTTCGTGGAGCAAGAACTTATTACGTCTTATCTCTTTTCTGATCAGTCCCCTCTAATTACACATTTCCAGTGTAAAGATATACTTCCTTTCCTCTGGTTTTGTTTTTTTTTTCTTTCTTTCTTAGTTTCTAGAGTCTGCTGCTGGTATTTTCAGTGTCTGAAGGTCTTTTCTCCAAATCTTTGTTTTGAATGCTTTCCTGATTCTGTCCCTACTGCCTCTGCTATTTATGTGTCAAACAAATAAAAAATAACAGGTAAATTTTAGGTTGCTCTAAGTGAGCGTTCAGTTGGAGTATTTTTTCAGAAAAAGATGGCAGAAGTAATTATATATTAATTACAAGCTAAAGAGATTAACTGTCCTCACTATCCAGAAACAACATGGAGAAAAACGACCTCTGAAACAAAAATAATAATATGGGACTAAAAGTATTAAGGTGGATGTTGATCTCATAGTTGAAATCAACTAAAGTAAAGGCACACAACATATGGCCAGCAACAGATGTTTCTTAGTGCAGGGAATGACCATGAGTGGAATGTGGTGGCACCAGAACAGGGACTGGGATCTCCTGCAATTTGAGAAAGTATGATTATCAGTGGCTTCCAGACAAAAGTTCCCTTAATATGACCCTCAAGGGTTTGTTTTTTTTGTACAAAAGTAAAGAAGCTGCCTGAAGCCATAATCAGCAGCTTTATCTCCGAGATGTGACATTGCAGCCTCCTAGCACTCCTCTTTTAGCATGTTTAAACTCTACTGTGTGCGAGAACGTGTGTGTCTGAGGAATTTACTGTGACACATCACCCCAGGAAGTCTGTTGACCCCCAGCCTCCAATAAGGGGTGGTGAGGTGCACAGAAATCTGAAGAACGGAGCGGGAGTGAAGACCAAGGAAGAAAGTTATATAGACATCTTCCAGAGTGGGAAAAAAAAATAATACGTGAAATACAATCTCTTTTTTTCTTTCAATTCTACTGGTAAGATGTACCCTTATTCTTTCTTCATTAGAAGAAGCTGAACTGAAGGAAAGAGCAACCTTTATCCCTACCCTTTAAACCACTGTCAGAGTTATGTGGGATTTGTCACGACACATAAAATCATTACAAAGTTTTTGAGATGGAAACTGTTGTTATTTCCTTAACTTTTCTCTTAAATTCCTTTCACTCTTTCTTCCCTGATGACCCAGTGTTTTTATTTGTCTCTGTCTGACATATGATGGTCAATTTGGAAGGGAGAGGCAATGATTTACATCAGGCTTAAAAATGCAACTAAAAAAAAATGCTAGTTAATAGATTGTTTTTATTCAAAGTGTTTCTGGTAGAATCAAACTCAGAATAAACTAATACCCTTCAGTATTCAGAACTACCAATAGGACACTGTATGTAAAGAAATAAGCTTGGGGTGAGCACTCTCTGCCCCAAAGAGTCCCCCAGATATAGTCATCACTGTTGTCATGCAATTGCCTGTCAGTCATCTTCAATACAAGCTCTCTATGCCCTTGCTTACCCGTCCAAAATAAGGAATTCCTCTTTTGTAGTGGCGATCCATGTTTTCAAACTGTAAACTGCTCATCATCCGAGTTATGGAAATAGACTGAGTAGCTGTATGTTGCAGGCCTGTAAGACAGATCCAGAGTCAAGGGACGATATACTTTGCCTTGTATATGCCTTCATCAGAATTTCAGACTTAGCATTTGCCTGGAGATAGTCGCTATGCCTATAAAAATGTGTCTTGCTCAGGAAGACTTCCTTGTACTTAGCAGGCAGAGGCTGAATATCTCCTTTTTGACCACAACACTGTTGCTGTTTCTGACTGTCTAGAAGAGATTACCTGTTCCTTTCTCTGTGACAATGGCTTTCACATCAAGATTTCTTATGTACCCGGCACGATTTAGCTCAAAGATGTTGGAGCTCAAAACCTGGGAGACACAACCCTCTGTATCCAGCTGGAAAGGGAAGAAAACAAAATCCTATTACCAAGGATCACAGCTTTCAAAGGGTGCTAGCAATACACTGCACCCTTCTTTATTGAGTCTTTTTCCATTACTTTTATCAGGATTTATACAGGACTGATGGAGACATCACTGTTTACACTTTTCAGATGGGAAACTGAGTCATGAAGAAGAAACATGTCAGTCCTTCTTCAGGCCTCTAGGAAACCAAGAAGAGAAATTAGGTGTCCTGAGTTCCTAGCTAGTGATTGAAGCAAATAGATTAGTAGAATGAAGTGAGGCATCAAAGAGAGAAAGAAAAGTGTGATAAGCAAAGGGAGAGAAGCAAGAAGACAAGAGAGGACAACTACAATAAGGAATAATAATAATAATAATAATAATAATAATAATAATAATAATGTATCACACCTCTTTGGTAAATGATTGACAAACCGGGCTTTTCTTGCACCTCCCATATGAATCAAAATCCCTGCACACACTAAGCTGGACTTTCCCATCTACAGGCTGGCCATAGGTGTACCTAGGGGAAGAGGAAATATATCAATGAACTGATGCTTGAAAAATGGACTTAAGCTGACATATGCAGGAATAGACCCAGGACAAGCAGTGAGCTGGGAAGCCAGAGAATGCAGTAGTTTCACAGGGTTTTTCCTAATTCTTGTCCTAATTTTTTTTTTCCTAATTCTTGATAATACAACTCAAAAGTTGAAATATTAATGAGTTCTATTTCATGCCAAAACCAATGAACCAAACCCACAGCTTAAACATAAATATAAATACTCTATAAGCATGATGGACACCATCATGGGTGTCCATGGGAAGTTCTTGCTTTTCAGCACATTTCCTAATCAATTTGCACCTGGTACTTACACTCCACAGACTTTCACCGTGAACTCTGAATCCAGGACTGTAAGGCTTTCTGGTGCAGTGACTGTGACATCAAATTTTGGCAACACTAGGACAAAGAATGAAAATAATAAAAAAACCCCAACACTGGCACATTCTAAACTTGCAGGCCCTACTGAAGTGAAAGAGGAAATGAGGCTATATCATCAGTGTTAGCCACAAGGTGGGATGGCATCTCAGAACTGTGGTGCCAAAATGGTTGAGAAGTGGCCTGACCTGCAGAGGCTCACGAAAGTATTTCTACAAAGCTTTGAAGAGAAGCCAGGGCTTCTGACATGCGTCCTGTGATGTCTAGATACCTCACAGAGCTTTAGCCAAGAAAATTAGTAGATGTGGCTGGGAGAAGGTTAGTCTGTTACAGTGAAATGGGCAATCAACTTATTGATTTGTTATGCAAATTATTTTATGGCTGAATCTGTCCAAAATCATTAATTTATCTTCTTTGGCTTTTCCCCCCCCCCCCCCAGTTCTTAATGAGAATTAGTTGAAGTTGCAGTTGGCAGGAAGCTGTTTGAAGTTCTAGCAGACCAAGGGGTTGATTGATAGGGGGCTCATCCCTAATAATGTTTTCCACTCTGAATAAAAACAAAGGGTGGTATTTACCATATTCCTCCACAAGGAATGAGTGATTTGTTTTATCTCCTGAGGTCTTTGCTACGATAATTTTGTAGCTCCCCAGGATAGGCTCTTCAGTTAGTGGGAATTCAATCTGGATAATGTTCATCTCTGACGTCACATTTTGCCACTGAAAGATCCTGTTGCCCTGTGGATCCTGAAGAAAAAAAGAATACGGACTCACAGTTTGCTTTTCTTTGGAAAAGAAAACTACTAGCTACTAGCACACAAAACCAGAAACAAAGAAGAAAACAGGGCAAGTTGCTTTAAGTCATTGGTGAAGTTGTATAATGCTTGTGCATTGAGATAAATTATGCCTTTGTACTCTGATTATTAATGTTGCTAGATTCTCATCTGTTGATCTCAGATTTAGGCATCCTCTGCCAGCCTAGTTATTAGTCTCAGTCATCAGGGGAAGCTGCACAATAATGCTCTTCCCTGCTTTTTAGTATGTATGTGTTGCTCTACTTTTATGTCAAGAGGGGATAGACAGAAAATCTTCTTTGTATTTCCCCTTCTGTTGAGCTTATCCATACAAATCTTGGCCTCTAGAAAACACAGACTTTTTTTCAGCTGCTAGAAGAAGGAAAGAAGCATTTCTTCTGCATTCCCTGATGTGTCATTTGCCTCTTTGTAGATGTTATGCCAGTTGGATTGAAGAGGCCTCATTCACACCATTTCCTTGAACCCTGTAAAGCACCAACTGCAGAAAAAACACACATAGAGCTCCAAATATGTATGTTTCACTGCAAGCAAAATAAAGTTACCTGACTACATGGTATAAAATCAAAACTTGCAAGAATGCTATCTTGACACGGTCGGTGATGGCTATTTTAAGAATCATGCCACGGAAGTGCTAACATAGCTAGTAGTTGTAACCACAGGCTATATTTGTTCATAGTTTTCAGCAGCTCTTGAGTAATGAAAAGATCTACCCCAAAATAGGTTGACCAAACTGGAGGAGGTGGAGGGGAGTCAAAGGCAGGCATAAGAACAGTACGACTTTTAACTGCTGAAATGAATATCAGTATGCTTTCCATGTTAGTAAGGCTCAAACAGCATCCTGTGATTTTATGAAGTTCCAGTTAATTTCTGCCAGACTACTCAGGAGCAAGATTTGGCTGTGTTTAGACACATGCAAACTGGAGTGAGCACATAGGCCCTAGATTTTATTTTTAGATATATAATACAGTACAAAGAGAAAAAAAAAATCTTACCTGAATTGCAATCAAGGGGTACTGAAAGAGGAAGAAAACAATGGGAGAAGAGATTAAGTGGCTGAACAAACAAGAATTTACATTCCCCAGGACTGTGAGAAATATATAGCCAATAATCAATATAATGCCAATAATCAGACACCCTCATCTCTTACTTTAATCAGTTTAATATCAGTTTTACTTCAGTAAGAAGATTACATAAATGGAAGAGATTGAAAGGAGAATGTTGGGGTAGTTTCTGATCATACTGGATTTAGTGCAATCCCAGAGCATCTGAGTAAATAGAGTATAGAGGTGCACGTAAACTGTGATTTGGACTTCTTTGATCTTATATCCTCATTCTGCTTATTAGCACCAGCTTTTTTTTCTTTTTTTTTTTTTGTAATACTGTGCTGTTTTCTGCATTACAACCACATGAGAGGAGGTCAGTAAAGACCCTTCCATCTTTTGGCTTGAACATGAAGACAGCTTGCTGGCAATGAAAAGGCTGCCTCTCGTGACACAAATGATTGTGGTAACAACTTTCATTTTCATTGCCCCATTTCTAAAATGGTCAAAGTACCAGGTGCATGACTTACCAATTTTTTGCAAGAACCAATTGTTGAACAGTAACAGCAGAAGACTGAACCATGGGTTTTCCAGTCAGAGTTAAAATAATGTCTGTAGCAACTAAATGAAGGGTTTTTGAGACTCTTTGTAAAGGTGGGTTATAGCATGTTCTTAGGAAATCATGTTAATTGTTTGGCATTTAGTCTCTGCAACATCTCATTTTATCCGGAGCAACTGTTTATTTAAAATTTGAGAAGAGGTTGTCTGCCAGCAGTTTTAAATACAGGGAAATATTACTGGTCACTCACCACCTCCTGAACAGGTTTAAAATTGAAATCCAGGGCAATAACACGAAACATCACTGGAAAGACAAGAAAGAGGGTGTTAGCATTAGCTGTAGTTTATTTGGCTGAGCACAATGTTTTGCATCCATTAGTACTCCTAGTTTCACTGGATCATTTCCTGATCTCTAAAGCAGGGTTTGTTGCTTTGAACGTAGGAAAGTTCCAAATACTGAAACTAGATGAAGTGTCAGTTTTTCCTAATGCAGTGTAATTGCTCTTAGTTCCATTTGGTTTGTTCTCATCCTGTAGAGGTTTTTGTCATACTTCCTTATTTTTTTTTTTTTTTTAATTTTTACAAGAGAAAGACTAAAATAAGGACATTTACTGCACAAGGAAAAATGTAAAATCATGTTTCAAAAGTGTCCTTACAAAGCATTACCTTTTCATAATTTAATTTAGTTACTATTTCCCCACTTCAAAACCAAGCCATTTGACAAATAATCAAGCCATGTTTGGTTGACACCTTGGTGGCACCAAATTCTGATTGTAAGCTTTCCTTCATGCTATTTATCTATGTAGATAGAACTCATCACTAATTAAAGTATAGTTGATCCAGTCTAATGGCTATAATATTTGGATGACTTCTGGAAAGAAGTATTCTTGTAGTGTTTTGTAGTGTTCTAGCTGTGTGCTAGAAGCCTTAAAGCCTAGAAATGAATTAAGGAATGGATCTAGTTAAATGGTTCTTTGTATATATGGAGCTCTGTTCGGTGTCCAGATGAGAAATATGGATAGGGGAAGAGCATAAGTGCAGGGAAAACAACAACATGAAAATATGCAGTCCAAACCCATCAGAACTGAGAAGGTCAATAGCATGACTTTGTCATTAAAAAATTACAATTAATTTTAAAATAGTGGATTTCACTCTAGTTCTTTAGATTGTCTTTGGTGCTGACAGAAGACTGTGGGAGCATTGTTTTATGCCAGACACTTAACCAGTGATCTAATCACCTCTTTCCACTATCTTGATCTGTCACCAGTAATGAAACAGTAGCAGCAAAAGGTCTCCCCTTCTATCACCTGGGAGGAAGGGACAAAGAAAATAATAGAAACCATGGGTCAACAGTCTCCTGCCATCCTGAAGATGACTTTCTGAGCTCCACCACAAATACTTGTAATTGTCTTAACAGAAACTCTGAAGAAACTGGCTAGACTGTAGCTTAGTTTGAAAATTACCCAGCAGTCAGAAGAAGAAATTGATTCCTAAAGGACATGTTATAAACTAAATAGATATTCACCACTCTCTCCTGGTTTGTAGATGGGTTTGTCTGTCTGCACGAAGACAATGCTTTCCGTGTTCCAGATCATCACCGACCGCCGCTCTTCTAGGCTGACTGTGGTGCCCTTGGCAGAGAATGAGATGAAAGCCAATGGGGCAGAACTGACAGGAGGAATCTGTGAGGAAACAGAAAAATAAGGGGAGGTTGCTAATCTTGAAGCCATTTGCTCCAGAGCCTATAGAACAGCTATACCTGTGGCCTGGTCTCTTCATATGAAGAGATACTTGTCTCTTTTCCACCACCTTCATCACCTTCCATCACCTTTCTTGGACCTTTCTAAATTCTTATATCTTTTAAAAATACCTCCTTGTCTGATATATCTCTTCTCTAATTGCTTTTTCCTTCAACGAGTCTTATTTCTTCTATCGCTTGTTCCTCTCCTGTGCTCTCTGTTCTAATTTTCTTGTTCCTCCCTACTTTTCCATTGGGACATGACATAAATTAAAATTAATTTACCGTGAAGTTGAAGCACTGTAGACTGTTGCTCGTTTTCATGGTTTTCTCAAAAATAGTGGTATTAACAGCACCATATTCAAGAATGACTCTGACGGATATTGTCTCGTTGAGGTTAAGGAACTGCAGGCAAACCTGACCTGGAGAGTCAGTTTGAAGGACAGCAGGCACCATCAGGACATACTGCCTGTGAAATCCAAACACCAAAGTGATCACAACACAGAAAAAGGAGAAACAGCCTCAACAGGATGGAAAACATACAAAGCATTATTATTCAGTACTCACTGATAAGTTTAGATTAAATACAGGACACTGTGCCAATGCCCCTAACTCTTGCCCTTTTGTCCTTTCTCTGGAGTCCTGGATCCACCTGCTTTTAGCAAAGAACACTGCTATTACTACTGCTTTTTTCTTTTCTGAACACACGTGTCAATTTCTATGGAAGTTCTGCTATAGACAGAAGGTCTGCTTCATATTAAATGAGAACCATTCACTTGTCATCCACATTCCAATTTACCTTAGCTCTCTGGATATAAAAGATGAGGCATGGCAGCATTTAATATTTAAAGTCAGTTTAGTGGTACTAATTAGTACTTCAAAGACTAATTAGTCCCACTAAACTGACTTTAAATATTTTTTTGACTTTAGTGGTACTAATTAGTACTTCAAAGACTAATTAGTCTTCAAAGCTTTATCATGAACACTACTAGTAATAATATGGTGGTTCTTACGGCTCAGGTTCCTTGGCAGCTGTTACATGCAGGAGAAGAATAGCCAAAAGAAGCTTCAGCCACATTTTTGTCACTGGGAGACAGAATAAAGAGATAAGCTCTCTTCCCAAGAAAAAATTCGTTTCCTACTAGTTTAACGGCTCTGCAACATTCCTCCCCCAGCCCTCCAGAGGAAAGGAGTTGGCCCTTCAACTCCTCCCTGGCTTCTTCCTTTCCTTAGAGGTTAGTGCCTTTATAATTGCAACAAGGGGTGGAGATCCCAGTCTTGCTTGCAAGAACCTCCCCTAATCCTACTGCAACCTAAACCAACCCACTCTCTTCAGACCGTAACCCTTCACTGCAGTTCTCTGAATGTCTGTGCAAAATATCTTTAGTGGTCTTGTTTTGAAGGCTTTGCTTTTTGCACTGACGCTTGGAACAGCACAGGAAAGCACAAAATGACCTAAACGAGAACAAACCTGTCAAACCAGATTAACATTTGAGGGTTTTCCTCATCATTGTTGGAATTTACCATCCGGATTGACAGTCTGGATGAAGTAGACTAACTTTCTATACTTTGACACCTGATGCTGGTTAAAATAATGTCTCTCTTCTCCCTTGCTTCATAGATATTTTGAATAGTGACAAAATGGAATAATAGAGAAGCTAGAAAGAGATCTAAAAGGTCTTAATTATTTCTACTGTAATTAATCACTTTACAGTGTTAGACTCATTTCAGCTTGAAAATAGCCAGTCAATGGGCCCATGTAAAATTTGTTAGTGCCTCGGGTTTCTAGTTTTTACACTTGTCTGGAAGCTAATTTATTATTTTTTTTTAAGGAGAAAGAAAAGATCTGCTCTCATCCTAAGACCTTATTTTAGTATAAAAAAAAAAAAAAAGGATTACCTCCTCCTTTTGCTCCCGTGTGCTCTCAAGAGAAAATAAAGCCCTCTGTCTGCTGCTCCCCACACAAGAAAAGCAATGCCGGAAATCAGTTGTTTGATAACTGTAATTATTTTTTTTTTTTCCTATTCATATTGGTACTGCTTCTGTCTGGGATGAAGTTATGAAGTCAGCTTTCCTCATAGTAGCCTGTACAGTGCTCTTCTTTGCATTTATGGCCAGAACAGTGTTCACAACTCACCAGTGTTTTGGCTGCTGCTGAGCAGTGTTTGCACAGTGTCGAGGCTTTCTCTCTCTCTCACCTCCCATCCAAAAGCCAGTAGGCTGGGGGTGGGCAAGGGATTGGGAGGGGAAATAGCTGGGACAGCTGACCCAAACTGACCAAAGGGACATTCCATACTATATGACATCACGCTCAGCAATAAAAGGTGGGGGAAAGGAAGAGGAGGGGTGACATTTGGGGTTTTGGCATTTATCTTCTGAAGCAACCACTGTGCATACTGAGGCCCTACTTCTCAGTAAGTGGCTGGACATCTGACTGCCAATGGGAAGTAGCAAACTAAATTTCTCCTTTTGCTTCTCTTTCACGTGCACCTTTTGCTCTCTTTATTTAACTTTCTTTATGTCAATCCACTCATCTTTTTGCCTTCCCCTTCTATCCCTCCATCCTCAGGAAAGGGCAGTGAGCAAAAGGTAGGGTGGGTGCTCAGTTGCTGGCTGGGGTCAACCCAGCACTGTATGTTACCAGCATGGTTAAATTTTGTAGATCTGAAGCCAGAAAGGCAGCTTGGGAACATGTTTTTCTCTGATCTCCTGACAGTGTGACTGTCTCTTCTTGTTTCTTGCTAGTGTGTGATGCAGAGAATGGTAGCATCTGCCACATAGGGCAGCTATGAAACCTTCTTCACTTACACCTTCACATTTTCACAGAAATATCACGCCATATGAAATTGGAACAGGGTAGCAGTGACAGGTGGCTCCCACAGAGATCTCTCTGTGGCATGCTTTGGTTGCTTAGATCAGTCTCTGATGTTCTGCTCTGAAATCCAAGGTCCCTCTCATTTCTATTAAAGAGAATCTCTACCAGCTTCTGCAGTTCAGGAGCTTCACTTGAGATCAGGCTTGATTTCCTATGCAACAGGATGCCCACACCAGGAGCTGTCAAGAACAGAAATTCACTGACCAAGGCTTGAACTTGAGTTGACAGTATTGCATGTTCCTGGCTTTTTCAGGTAGTTATGAATTTATTGCAGCATACTAAGGTAGTCATCCCAGGCAAGCCAGTGTGATAATCATCACAGTTAACATACTTATGCAGCAAGAAGTATTCTGTGGCTACTTTTGAAAGTTTAATCAAAAGATCAAATGGGTTAGGTGACATCCAAAGATTGTATAGATAGAGGAGGGTGATTGTGTATAACTTAGTGTTATAACCAAAAAGTTTTTTGATCCAAATAGAGATTGGATTGTGGTTAGAAAGTCCGCTCTTGTGGCATCACTTAGAAAGTCCACTCCAAGAAGTGGCATTACTCACAATGTGTTCTGTCCACATATGCCTTCTGAATGGTAACTAAATGCAGGACACAAAAGATCCATGTGTTCTATATCCAAACAACTCGCTGCACTGTTTAAACTCCCCACTAACCAGAATTGAGAAGGTGTGTCTTGTAATGAGATAAGCAAACAAGAAATGCAATTATCTGGAATTGCAGTGTTATTGGAGTAATATGTTTGGAATCAAGCAAATAGCCTGGATGAAAGAAAGCCACTACACCTTATCACAATAAAGGAAACTAGAGGTCATCCCATCTTCTTGGCTATAATACATAATCATTTGTCTTTCACAGAAAAATCAAACAACATTCCCCTTGATACAACAAAAGGGTTGTTTTCAGGACAGGTATTTACAAAACTATTGATTTTCAGTTTTTCTGGGTGTTTGTTTGTTTTGGGGTTTTTTTTTTTGTTGTTGTTGTTGGTTGTTTGTTTTTTTCTGACTGTATCTCCTTGCTCTTGAAGATCTATCCATTTCATTTAACTCATCTTTTTATATGCAAGAAGCTTGTGGAGATTGCTCTATAGGGAAATTAGAGATGCTACTTCATTGCCAAGTCAAGAGACTGTATTTGGATTTCTGTTCCTTCCTCGTGGAAGAATTAATTCAGATGGCTGGCACCCAAGTTAACCTAAACCTCCTCCCCACACATGCTTACATAGAGGCAAGATTCTCTCCTTAGTCCTCTGTCACTGAGATTTCTTGGAGATAGGTCTCGAGGTGTGTTGTAACAACACTGTGATTCCTTTTCTGGAGATATTGGAAGAACTTGTTGATCTTTCTGGGCATGTATGAGGAACCATGAAGTAATGCTGGAAAATATCTGTATACAGATAGATTACCTTGCATTCTTGACTCAAAATGAGTTGTTTGCCAGTCAACTTTGAGTGTCACCTAAGCCATAACTTCAGACCTCTACTAGTCATGTTTAGTAGTAGCACCTCACTTGGCTAGATCCATGTGTTTGCAGATGGAAAGCAATGAGAGGGAGCCTTGGCAATAGTAGAATAAGTTGATTCATTTTGTTAACTATTAAGAATCAATTAACTACCTGAATATAGGCAGCTTTTTGCCACTTAAATGGCCCCGCTGAAGGCAGAGTTAGACTGTAAAAATAATGTCTTTGTGGTTATGGTTTGATTTATTTGAGGCACTAGATGTGTTCTATCAGTAAAAACTTATCTTGTTAAGATAAAAGCTGTCTTGTTAAGATAAACTAGAGTAATACTATCCAACTGTTCATAGAGAACTGGCCACAGTGATTTCTGTGTAAAGGAATGATCTCACCTCAAATTTCACTCACCGTTATTGCAAAAAGCCCCATTTCTCTCCTGTGGGGGTCATAAAATGACTCTAGAAAATTTCCAGTAATCTCTGGAGCTCCACGTTTTTTTTTCCTGGTTTTGCAGTATTTGTAGCAACTCACATTTCATTTCATTACAGTACTCTTGCAGTTTATTGCCATCACCCAACCATCCTTTGTACTTGACTGGAGTAGTGGAGAAGAGTGGGAATTCTGTGAGAGTTTGCACAGGCTATTGGAGCAACTCTGAACTAGCCAGCTGAGAACTGTAGTAGGTAGTAGCAGGACTCCTGGCAAAGCCCATTTGAGGAGTTCCATGATTGTTTTTCTAGCAGACCCCCACTGGCAGTCTGAAGCCTACTTGGATATGTCTGCAAGACCTGTAGCAATATCTTTGTGGTGTAGACACTGTCACCTTTCTTGTAAATGTCTTAATTGCTGCATTCAAAGGAGGATCAACACAAGGAAACTTGGTCATTACAGCTACAAAAATTAATCAGAAAGCACCAAAGAGATCTGCAACTTTGACTATGACTGCTTCCTGTAAAACCTTCTTTAACCAGACAAGATTGTAACAATTTAGTTAGGCATAATAAAGGTCGAAATGCTTGGTTTGGTCCAGGTGGCCGAGGAACAATGCTGAAACATCTTAACTACAAATAAAGTCCTGCTTGGTCAATAGAGTCTCCAGTCAAGCATGCAAGATTTCTTTCATTGTTCTAAGACACGTGGGCCCTGCCAATGTTCTCTAGAAGTCCTGAAAACTAACAGTATGGTGAGCTCATTGAAGAAAATAAGTATGTCCTAGAGGAATAATCACAGCTTACAGTCTATTTCAGTCTATGATGGTTTTCCTCCTAGAGAAGGCAATGGTGTAAAAGGTGAGGGTATGTGAAGATCAGCCAGTTGCAAGGATTCTCTTGCACCAGTGGCTTACGTGAGTGTGGGTGGGTCATCCAGAACCTATTTTCAAAACGGGGACCTTTATCCTCCTGTGTGAAGAGACTGAGGTCTGAGCAGGAATAGCTCTTGTGTGAGCTTTAAATACTCTCTTTGCTGTGCAGTTTTGGTGGCAAGTGTGACAGTGAGAGGTGAGTGAAGCTGGAATCTGGCTACTGTCACTGCACCTGCACAAGCCTGGAAGTGCATACTGATGAAATTACCTTTCCTAGTTATAATTCTTTAGTGTATACTAATGAAATTATCTTTCCTAGTTATACACAGTTTACCTGCCACAGTTTGGGCTAAGCTATAAATGCAGTAACTAAGTAAGTTAGTCTGCACTTATTTTGGGAGTGCTTTGCAGTTTTAGCGTACGTGCATGGACAGGACCAAGTGTTATTCAACTCTCCTTCCTTTGTGGTCTTGATAGGGAGCAGCAAGGGTTGAGCTCAAACATAAAGAGGTCACTAATAAAATCTCTGAATAAGCCTCGCAAAAAATCTCTGGTATCTAGTAAGTTAATTTTTCATACCTGCAAACGTAAAGAAAGTTTTTATTAGAGGGAGAAAAGAAAATACTTAACAAGGGTTATCAAGAGGAGAACATTTGACATGGTAATTACAAAAATATAGCTAGCTAAGCCCTCTCCTCTGGTGGGACAATTAGGCTGGCTGCATGCTCTCTCCCTAAACCTCCCATGCTAGCAATCAGCTCGTGGCTGATACTGAGATATCATCTTGTCTACCAAAAACTGACACAAGCTGCATGGGATGTTGCCCTGTCTTTGCTCTCCTGGCTACCAGAAAGGTACTTGAGGCTAAAACAGACATCTTCAGCATGCTGAAGACTGCCAAACCCATCCTCTGACATTTCAGCCTCTGAGGAAAACCCTAACCTTTTGCTTTATACCATATCTACTCACGACTCTTCTCTATTCTGAGCTGTAACTTCTGCACGCTGAAGGCAGAAGCATTTGCTTTAAGTTTGGGTGGTAACTTGTGCCAGTCACATGTAGAAAGAAGTAGCTGTCTGAGGCCTTCTCTGCTTCGGGGTAAATCTGCTTTTTATTTTCATTCTGCAGAAAAGCCTCACAAATACATTGTAACAGCAGATTTGTAAGTTTGAGATTTCCTCTCCTTCTCTCCACTCATTTACATCAGAGTAGTCTTCCCTGTCTGATTGCCCACCCTCTCTGGAGTGATTTGAGAGAGGCCACCCAGGAGCTTTGCTTCCCCTTGGGACCTCAGCCTACAGAGCCTACAAGGGCTTTATTGACAAAATTGTACCCTTTAAGTCTTTCATGGAGCTGCAGCCACTGTTGTTGACATAATGGACCTGCATTATCTCTCTCAACAGCAGGTTGGGCTGCCTTTGAGAAGGGAACTGTGGAGAAGCAATGTCTTTACATGCTTCTTTGGATGTAGTTACATGAATGCAACTTTGTGGTATGGACCTGGGCCAAATGAAATACCACTTTGCCAGGCTTTCCGCTTTATTTCTCAGGCATATTTTTGGGCGAAATGCTGTATGTCTGTTCCAGCTGCTCTGGGAAGGGAAGCATGGATCTTGGTGTAGTCACTTCAAGCTCAAAAAATTGAGATTTACATCTTTAAGAGCAGGTGCTACCTCTTCTCATTTCTTTCAAGTCTGTCTTGTGTGTAGACATGATATCACTGGGGCTCAAATGTGAAAAAAAACATGGATGTAGGAGTGTCTCACAACTGGTTGATAACACCAGATGTTGGAGACTGCAGTCACTTCGTAAGTACAAGGGCATCACTTTTTGCCATTGACCAACATCTAGCTTCTAAATCCATTTTTTTTTTTTTTTTTTTTTTTTTTGCTGATGCTGCAAAGGCTATTTCTTTCCACCATGACATACCAGAAATTGAATTTGTTCCAGACACATTATGGGAGGCATGCAAATGCTATTCAGAGCCTGCAGCTTTCTCTCCCTTTATCTGGTATTATTATCTATTTGGCAGCACAACAAGACTCTTGTGTTATTAATTGTGCTACTTTAAGGATGCCTCCCAGGGAGAGCCTGTTTGTGCCTTCAACCCTTGACCTTATGCCTGAAAAGTTTTTTGGATTAATTCCTCACACATAAAGGCTATTTCTGCTTCATCTCCAGTGATAATATATCCTGCATATATATTATCTGCATATATCTATAATATAATATATTTCAACTACTAAGCACTGTACAGAACAAGCTGGAGGATGTGTCCTTGATGAAGAGCTATTATTCTCGTCATCTTATGTTATCCTTCTCAACAGTTGAGGCTTCTGAGTTGTCTCAGGGCAAACAAACTATCCTCAGGCAAACAGGGAGTCAGAGAAAGTCCCTTTTAAAGAACTAATTGTTTTTTAAGGCTACTGCATACTACCAGAGAGCACTGGATGGAGATGAGGGAGTGACTGGAGCATCACATCCATGTCTAATGTCACCCCTAGTTGCCAGCCTGAGGGAAGCACAAGCACTTTGCTATTACATGAAGCAGTGGTAGAGTCCTCCCTGTTCACACCTCTGAGGAACACCTGCAGAGTCTCTCCTGTCACGTTCCCAAGGACTGCAGCAGATGGATGCTCCCAATCCCATGTAGAGGCTCAGCAGACTCCAAATCCTGCCAAAACCCAAGGAGGTGGGAAGGAAGAGTCACACTGGCTTTGGAAGGATTCAGGTTCTAGATTGCTGTCTTTACCCCTCCAGCATGCAAAGCCTCAGCCTCAACGTAAAACTTTGCTGGCTTCTTGATGCTTCTGTCCACACTTTGCTCTGGTTTTCACTCATTCTTTTTTCTTGCAGTATATACCAACAGGCTTACAGTTCTTTAAGCTGTTTTGGGACCCCTCCACTGACACCGGCAGGACTTTATATTCCTGGAAGAAACGGAAAAGGTCTGAGTAACCCCATCACACTAGAAAAAGTCTGTAATTAGTTGGAAAATAATTATTTAGCAAGCCTGCTAGTCATAACTTGTGTCTGACTATGAATCATGATGCACGTTTTCAGAAATGCATGCTTTCATAAATGAACTTAACATCAGAACAGAGAGAGTCACCTGAAATGGTTGAAAAATTTGAAATTTTTCTGAATACTTTTGGCAATTCATTCCATCACATCACGTAGGGCCTTCTGATAATCAAAGGTAAGAGACAGGTACATCCAAAAACCAAGCAAGAATCTATCCCAGATCATTTTCTTTAGCTTCGGTGCTTTATTTCTTCTTCCTAAGTTTCACCTAGTCTTCCTGGGCTACATAACTATGAAATCGAGGGGCATGTATGCTTTCACTATTCCCACTGTTTACAGGATCACGTCTCAGATCATGCTAGTCCATGTCATCTCTGTTTGTTTGAGGCAAAACCAGTAGGACCGTAACTCAAACAATGCTAAGTTGCTGAATCTCCTCCAAGCATTCACATTCAACCAAACCAAGTGTCAACAAGAAGGAAAAAAATAATGAGACAACAATGAAAAAAGCCATGATAGATGATTACAGCAAGGAATAAAGGTTAAAGGAAGAAAAAAAATGTAACTTAATTGTTGGAGACAACCTGTTGAAATCAAGAAGAGCAAAACAGAGCAAGTAATGCTGCATATGTTTGCTCTGGGACAGGTGATTAAGCAGGTCAAATCTTTTGGCCATGAATTCAACAGAGCTTCCAGCAGTGATCAAGAGCTTCTACAAGGTGCTGAAGGTTTCATGCTCCTATTCACTGAGTTGGAGGCACTTCTTAAAGTCTTACTTAGAAAGCAGATGTTGTTGCTAAAAGGATCAGCCTACCATTTGCCCAGAGAAGCTGTGGCTGCCCCATCCCTGGAAGTGTTCAAGGCCAAGTTGGATGGGGCTTGGAGCAACCTGGTCTGGTGGGAGGTGTCCCTGCCCATGGCAGGGGGGTTGGAACTTGATGGTCTTTAAGGTCCCTTCCAACTCAAACCATTCTACAATTTTATGATTTAGGCTTTTAAACAGGCAGACCATTTTAAAGACTTGTTTTTATAGGAAAATAGAAGACTAGTGCTTGTGTTCAAACTAAAAAACTGACTGTAAACATATGGTGTTTGGCACCTAATAAGAAATTATTTGGCCTTTTTGGAGATGAGATGTGACCCTTCCCATTTTGTCTGATTGATTCACATGATCCTAGGACCTCAATATCTGAAGTTCTTGTCAATTTTACATCTTTTTATTTGGAATTTTAAGGAATTCCTTTGTCTTAGGTTTTCATGTATTTATTGCAATCTCAACAGCAGTAACGTTTACTGCATCTTTCCAGTCCTTTGGTGGAAAAAAGGTCTTCACGTGTTGTTGCAGGACACAGACTGCAAAGAACATGGAAACAAACCTTTTTATTGACTGGCTGAGATATTGACCTGTAAGAAGCATCCTCTGCTGGTGGAAAAGGATGATATTAATATAGCTTTTACTGACTTGTCTGAAACACCAAGAGAACCCCCTCACAGTCTGAAATTGATCTCTCAGGCTTATGTGGCTTTTCTGGAGATTTATTCTGGTAGAGTACCTGCTCTGCATCTTTCGTCTATTCTATATTTCGCTACTTCAATTAAGATTTTTAGCAGTTCTTTCCACAGGAAGGAGTTGCCCTTTTGTAAGGCAATGCTAACGGTTGGGTCGCTCAGCCATGTGGAGAAGAGATGAAACACAAAAGAAAAGAAGCTGTAGTGTACAAGTGACTGAATAAGAGCAAGGTGTCATGCTTGTTACTGCACATGGTAGCTTTCTGCTATAGTCTGCTCTGCAACATCTGATTTCTTTTCATCATTTAAAACTCAAGACTTCCTTATGGAGCTCCTAAATCAACTCTATGTAAAATTTCTTTGGTAGTGACATATAAGGAGGAAGAACATGAAACAGTATAACATAGAAGTAGCCAAATTTACTGCGTGAGTTAGAGAAATATATACAGATATCACAGTGAACCCAGGCAAAACAGACTCAGAGCTCTATTTTTACTTCTGGCAAATGAATAAAATTAACATCTCAATGGAGGGAGTATTCAGGTCGTAGTTCAACTTGTCTGACTTGCACTAAGGTTAAGCAAACTTCTGAGTTCCTGCATCAGCAGTCTCAAATGATGCAAGCTCCATGAGAAAAAATTTGAGTCACTAGTTGTGCAGGATGTAAAAGAGTTATAGAGCTAAAAGAAGGCTATAAAATGCAGATTTTGCTAGATACTACTGGCATTGTCCCAACCACTCCTTCTTAGCTTAGTGTTTTGGAGATTTGGAGCAAAACATAAATGCTGTTCCTTTGAAAGAATCTGAGTTTCCTATCAGTTTCCATCTGACCAGGCTTGCAGTTGGCCCTTCACTGGAATGGTCTGAAACAAAGGCTTTTGTTTAGCAGCAGGCTAAGTGTACACAGGTGAAGAAGGTGGATTGAACTAGCCTGACTGACACCTCTTGAAGCTCACACAACCTTTTCTGCTGACAGGGATGAGAGAGCAGGGGGAGCATGGGGTCAGTGAAAAGCAGCTTGGTACCTTAACATCTTCAGAATCGTAGCTAATTCCTCAGCACGTGTCTGTCTGTAGCAAAAGTCACCCACAGGTCTCATGCAAATATGAAAGCACTGTTTTCAGTATGACTTTTTGACTTAAGCATTGTGCTTGGGGGGTGCTTCTAATGGGAACAGAAATCCTGGGCTTAGGATCTTGGTGTCTTGAGCAGAATTGGAAGAGGTGAAAGCCACTCACTTCATAACATTCTTTTCTCAAAATGTCGTTCTTTTTTCAACAGGTAGAAACTCTCATCAATCACACAGCATGGAATTCTGCCAGAATGTCTCCTGTCAGGGAAGAAACTACTCAAAGAGTCTGAGGGTCCTCTGCTCAATTCCTCAGCTGTCTAGAGCAACTCTCCAGCTGTTTCCCAAGGTTTCCTAGGTCCTGGTGTTGCTGAATTGCTGAAGTCTGCTTTTTGCCTGGACCCCAGTGCTGTGCTCAAGCTGAACATCCTCCATGTAGCTGATCTGCAGAAATTCTTGCCCTATCTATCTCAGGACTTGTCCAAATGCACTGAAGGCACCCAGAAAGAGGCTTCTGGGGGTTGTTATATGTGATTGTGCCTCCCTTGGGCTAGCTATCCAGTGTTTGTGTTTGGTAGAAATTATTTGTGAAGTCCCCTGTCTTTTTGGACAGAACATCCAAGTCTGTGGGTGACTTGTTGTAAGAATCAGAGTAGCTGCTGGTGAAGCAGACTATGGACATGTCTAAATGGGCCAGTTAATCTCCAAATTTTGGCTTGTTCATGTCTTTCCCGCCCAGATTTGGGCAGAAGGATTTGGATTTGTCTGCATCTGTTTATACATGACCAAGCAGAGACACTATGCTAAGATACACCCGGAGCTATTCTCTGCCCTCAGTGCATGAAACCATCTCTAGAGAAGACTGGACATGGTTGAAATTTGAGACCCAGCAGATACTGGGACCTTGTGGAGAGAGATGTTTAATTGTTTGGCAGACTGGGTTATTTTTACATGTTTCATATCTTCAGAGGATAACTCAAATTGCATACAACTGTAAGTTCATAGAACATGTCAGGAAAATAGAAATAGATTTCCAGGAAGAAGAAAAGGAGGGACTTTCATATGACTAGAAGTGCCACAGTTCAGACTATTTCTCATTCTAGGTAGGGCCTGGTATTCAGGAACCAAGTCTGTCACAGGTTAGGTCAGACAAACTCCCATTACTACGCTTGTGACCAGAGCTCTCTGGCTTTGTTAAGTTGGGTCAGGACATTGTCTGTAGGTGCATAAACACCAGGAAGCAAATTATAGCGATGGGAATGAAGACTTATCCTGTTGCTGGGATTTTGGTTGGAGACAGGGAGAGACCTAAGACTTGTTACAAGTCAAAGTGGAGACCATAGTTGTGACTCTAAGCAGGAGCCATTCAGCAGACAGGGAGGCAGGGCTGTGCTGTAAGAAGGTAAGCAGGGGTAGGAGGTGGAATGTGGACACATTACCTGCTCAGGTTTCCACAAAACCTTCCAGGATTTGCAGCGTGATGTAGCTGAGCTGTGTCCATACCTCGCTGAAAGGCATGGTGCATTTTTTCCTGCCTGCTTCCTACCGCTTCTCTGACCCCAAGGTAAACCTGTTCAAGCAGGTAGTGGAAAGAAACATACTTCCCCCCCACCTAAATCTTGCAGTTTTGGGTTGGGCCCCTGTCTCTGACCCGGTCTTTGTGAGGTCAAGTCGAGGACCTCTCCAAGGGTCAGAAGAGCATGGATGGGAGCAAAGGAAGAAAAAGGTGACCAGGACCTATTCAACACCACCTGCCTGTTAGGCTGGTTTAACTGCAATGTGATTTGGGAGCACCAAGAATTGGGGTCCCAAACAGTACCTTCCCTAGAAAAAAGCTTCTCTTCTCTATGAAGTTGTCACCTCCTGCCTTTGGCTTTTATCCACAAAGGTGCCTGAGCAGAGGTTGGTACACAAGCTCTGTCCAGAACAAGATCTGTGGGTTTTTGCAACCCCACAATCCATTCACTCACTGTCAAGGTTCTTAATGAAGGGTATTGTGTTTAACTAAAACAAAGACTGCTGTAATAACACAACTCATATTGGAGCACAGGAACCCTACTGCACGTCTGAACTTGCAGGAAGCTCTGAGCAACAATCCAAAAAATACCTGGGAGTAACAGATTGATGAGTAGGCTCCTTGTCTGTAGATATGTGTACGAACGCATATGTTAGTGTGTGACTCAGAGGAGAAAATCCCCTGCAGAAACTATTGCTTCACCCAATGGGGCTGGAAGATCAGCATACATAGTCTCCAGCATTGCCCTTTTGTTGGTCAGGGACAAGTGGCACATTTTTGTCCTGGATGCAGCAAGAAAGGTGATGTCAGTAAGCCTTTGCTGACCTTTAGCCTTTAGGTTCTGAGATCTTATCTCAGTGGAAATATGTCATACTAAATCACTTTACAGTTCTTCTTTAAAAGTATGTGAAAGTTGGTGGAAGACATAAAGAAGAAAGGAAGTTGGTTTGGGGGTGATAGGTTATATTTTTATAGCTTTCATAGAAAATGCCCTTTATTTATTTCTCTCCCACCCTTCAGGGATCCTTAGGGAACCTTCTGGATGGACTGCCTTCTACAGTGCAATAAAGGACCTATGCACAATTGCATTTGGCTGCAAGGAGAACTAACAGCAGTTGGACAGACTGATGGACAGGTCTGCCTGCAGATCTGGTTGTTTTCTGTTGCATGTTGATCCACTGCTCATGGTTGTACCTCATCTTACATAGCATGCATCCCTCAGGCCAGTGCTGAGGTCCTCAGAAATGAGCAGAGATTCTTCCTTTGCAACTGCCTCCTGTTTTGAGTTGCAGGTTTCTGCTGGGTGGTTCAGTTTCAGTTGACGTCTGTCCTCTATTGGTGCCTTCCAAACCAAGCTTCTACAGCTTCCAATTTTCTTTTGCAACTTTCTGGGATTACATTGAGCCCATGGGTCTCTGTTACAGCTGCCCCTTAGCACAAAGCTTCCTGCACTGCTCAGTGCAGTGGGATTAGTTTCACTTGAGCCATCTTTGGGCAAGCCTGACACCCTTCTGAACAGTGCCCTCAGGGTGTACAAAGGGCTGCTCCTCTCCTAGCATCTCCTATTGTGTAGTCTGCCCCACAGCAGGCATATTACTATTGTTTAATACAGTGTTTCTAGGAATCAAAATCTGCTTTGAGAAGCCCATCTTCATGAAAAAAAAAGCTAGTGCCTTCCAAGACCATTTCTCAGATTGCAGCTGACACCCCGACTGAAGAAAAAGCAGCTCAGTGATAAGATTCAGTAGGCAGATGTATCCATTGTTGTGGATATTTGGTTGGTGTCTGTGTTCTTCCTCCACCGGTGTGATGTGGTCAGGATGAAGATCACATCAGATCACACTGCAGAGTGTGAGGGACAGTAGCCACAGTGTGTTGCTGTCTGCTGTACCTGATCACTTAGAGCAAGACAGGAAATTTCTTGTACTTTCCCACTCCATCATAAGCTCCTTGAGGCTCTCTTTATTTCTCCCTCCCTCCAGATCTTCTAATTTTTCTCACTCCAAGGGCTTCATTGCATTCACCGTTCCTCAACTCTTTTCCAAAGAGTTTCTGTGTGTTACAGCTCTCTAGTTTCTCCTTAGGTTAGGCTTTGGGGAGAAAGCTCATCACTCAGGCTGGGGCCCTGATGCTATCTGTGCCACAAGACGTCACTGTCGTCAGGATGTCACTGTCATTCATTGACCTGCCCCAGGTATGAACTTCTTAACTCATGAAATACCTTACATACAGCACCCAGTTCTACATACAAGGAGGGGAGACTTGGACAAATAGCATTGCCAGACAGAAGGCTTTATTACAAAGAGCAGTAAAATATGAGATGTTAATCTGAAGAAAAACTTTCTTTCCAAATAGAGGCAAAAATATCATAAAAATTGTCTTCCTGTGACTAGAATTCTGACCTCAGGCGAGCATCAAAGTCATTTCTTCAGAATGTTCCTACAGGATGAATGGAAAGGCCAAAACAAATAAAATCTACAGAAGAAGCAGCAGATTATTCTCCTAATCTTGGATTTCTTAAGTGGAATCTGTGGGCAAGAATACACATTTCAGGAGTTTAGCTTTACAGAAAGCTTCCACTAGAACATATGTCATGAATTTCCAAAAGGATGGATGATCAGGGTTAACAATTGCACAGTATCTCCCTTGTTATGAAAAGCATTTTATCTGGATTTTCTGATCCACACTGACCCCAAGTTTTTTTGAAGTGTGGGCCAGAATGGGTCATTCTGATCTACTGCAATTTGGGATTTTCTTATTTCTCATTCTTCTATGTGTTTTTCATCACCCTCCCATTATCAACCAAGTCTTTTATCCCCTTCTTCCTCTACAAATGCTTTTCTGATACCTTCTGAAGCATTTCGTCTTCTGGCACGTATCTGATTTCAGTTGGAAGGTGGGGAGCAGGGTGTGTTGTATTCTGCAAGGGCATATTCATCTGGAAAGATGAAATGAAGATGACATTTGCATGAGAGTGAGAAATCATTCTGACCCCAGCCCATGTGCACCTGTGATTAACACATTATGAACCAGAAAACATTTGATAGATTTTGTGCTGGTCTTCTCGTCATCAAAGCACCCAGTTGCAGGCGTTCACAGCCAGAGCCCAACACACTTCTCTGGCTGTGTTTGTCTGGATGCATCATTGCTGTCACCACGCAAGGGATGGATCAGGTGGCAGAACATGCACTCCAGGGTCAATTCTCTGGGTACTGCTGCTAACCTGCTGGGATGCAGGTCCCTAGGTTGTGCCAAGCTTGAGAAAAGCACGGGGGAGCCTGAGCCACGGTTGGGATAAGTTCCCCAACTGAGTAATGTCTGATGCAACTGTAGTTCCTTGAGGCCAGATCAGGAAAGGTGGTCAGACACTTAATTTTCTAGTTAAATGCTTAGACTCCTGTTAGTTCAGTGGGACTGTCATTCCTACTTAAATTTAAATTCCACTAAGGAAAAGTTCTTTGACTGCAGCCTACTATGGGAAGTCAGAAACACTGCTGCCTTTGAGTTATAATTCATTATAACCGTGTGTTCAAACTTATTGCAGAGGGAGAGCAAAGGGAAATCCACTATCCACACCTTGTAAATTCTGAGATCAATGCTTTGATTTCACAGGTTTTGCTCAGGTCTGCTGAAGCCACCTACCTGTTTCATAGTAATCGTATATGTGCACTGGCACCGGTTTGATATCTGAGACAGGCAGGCTTTGCTCCACACTGAAGGAGAAGTTGATTTCCTTCTGTGAGACCTGGAAATGACAAGACAAGAAAAGGCATCAGACTTCTTCCTTTCACATCTACTCCTGAGACTAAGGTTGAACAGATGCATTTCTGGGTCAGACTGGGTGACAAAATGCCATTCTACAGTTCTCTCCAGATTGTAAACTTGATGTCCAATCAGGTAATTGCTTAAAAGCTGTTGCTAAATATGTTTTGTTGCTAAAATTGCATGCTCTAACTTTTCTTTCTCTTCATATTTCCATTGCCAATTACCCCAACCATTCCTGGGTTACCGAAGCTTCCAGCACATCAGTATCCATCCTGTCATTGAAAGTTGCTGTCAGTTTCTTTCCTTGCCTTTTCCCAGCTAAAATTACCTTCAGCACCCCTATGGATCTTCTGCCCATTTTTCTCTCTTTAATCACTTTGAGCTCAAGTTCTCCACCCTCCTCTGTGGTTCTCTTCCTCATTCCTCATTTGGGCAGCCAAATGTACCAAACTTTCCTCCTTACTCATCTTCTTCAGCTTCTCAAGCTTTCTCTTGCTCTCATCTTCCTTTGTCCTTGTTTTTATCATGGGGACCTCTTTAGAGGAATATAGCCACAAACAGGAGCTCTGGAGAGCTTTCTGCATCACTGATGCCCTGCTGGGTAAACTTTTCAGAATAATGACTCCAATCTTCCTTATTAGGACTTTGGAGACCAACTGGTAAAAATTACTGTTTGAGAAGTAGGTATCATGACTATTTGATTTTTGCTTCCTCTCTCCTTCCTTTGAGAGGGAGGGGAGAATACTGGCTCCTTGTAAAACACTCTCAGATTGACTGATAAGAAGCATCCCTTAGAGGGTGAGGAATATTATGTAGAACCTTTGCAATATAGAATGCAATTTAACTATGTTTATGAAATGCTATATAGAATATTCTTCACAAAACCAATAACAAATGGTAACAAAAGGTAACTACCTTGTGTATATATTTGATGTTGCACTGAATGAAGTCCCTTCACATCTTTAAGACACATGTATTGCAAATCTGCTATTAATGAGATATTTATTTTATCCGTGAGCCTGTTTTAAACTTCCAGTGTAATAAAACAAATAAGAAACCTCCCAAACTTACCTTCTGAAGGTAGAAAAGGATGTGGTTGTTCTTGATGTCTACATGATCCACAACGGAATTATGGTACTGAAGCTTTAAATAAGGCAAATGATAGCAACATTAATATAGGAGAATTGCAAAGGAGATTTACAAGTAACTATTTGAGAGCAAAATGTTTTAAAGTGGCTGTTATGCTTCTCTTGAGCCACCTAAGCATCTTGTGGTGAAAAATAAGAAATGCCTTTGAGTATTTTCATAACATGACTAGTGCAAACCAATCGCAATGATAGCTTTACTAGTCAGCTTTGGTGCATGTGACTTTTATCATTAACTTGAAATTGCTGTAATTTCAATCAGAATTTACAATTACACAGCCCTTTCTGCAGCTCAAGCTGATCTACTTGCTAGTCCATTCTATACTTAAAAAAAAACACCACAAAAAAAAATTAGAAAAGAATAAGACCAAAATTATTTTACTATAAAAATGCACAAAACCTAAGTATTACTAATGTTAAAAAACAGCAATTTTTTCCTCAAGTACATATAAAAAGGAGTAGGATGCTAAACAATATAACAACTCAATGGAAAAATCTTCCAAGGAAGTTATGAATTTCATACAGTTCTAGCCGAAAAATAAATCCAGGCCTGAACCAGTGAATGATTAAAAAGGCACCGAGCTATGAGCAGACTCTACGATGAATTGCATTCTACTTTTTACTTACTTGAAAATTAAGGTCATGGCTTGAAGCTAATGCATCTGCTACAGAACCTAAATTTCACTGTGCACTCAGCCCTAGTAACCAGCTAAAAAGTCCGAGACACAGAGTATGTGGCAGAAGAACAGGCCCAGACTTTTCAGAATTCTCATGGGGCTCCAGTTTGCTAATCAGAGACTATTTTTATCAACTTCTTATGTTTTCAGCATTTACCCTTAGTTTTGTTCCCATTCTTTACCTTTCTCAGGGAAGATCTTACGGGAACAAAACCAGAGAGCATCTTCACGTCAATAATAGCCATGTTGGAGACATTGCGGTTTCCTGTGTAGCTGAAATGAGAAAAGCGTTGTTAGTCTGGTCTGCAGATTGAGAGGACACCAGTGAATGACATTTTCAGTTCCAAATGATCCTGTTTGTCTTCCTGCAGCTGCACAGCAGCAGTTAACTGTCTGTACTTAAATCCTTCCTTGCATGCTTTACCAAACTGGGAACGCAAGTTGGTAGGTCAATAAGAAGTTACCTGGCGGAGAGGACAAGGTCAAACTTTGGTGGGAAGTCGCTTGTGCAAGATGCATTGGCCGTACGTACGGAAAGATAAAATCCTGCAACTTTTTTTGGCAAATGGACGTTGTATCTGAGGGTGGTCTAAAAGAGATGGGAAGCATGAGATGGTCACAGACTTATAGAGGTTGGTGGCTTTGGCATGAGGTACAGAGGGGAATGAGGTATGGAGGACCCATTGCTTGGTTCTCAGAGAAGTGGTGCTGAGTTTGCAGCTTGCTTACCTGCAGATAGACACATCCAGTGCCGTTCACTTCCACACTGTAATTCCCTGGAATAGTGGGTAAGGAAGCCTGCTGCAGTAAGAAGCGGTTCTTTTCATCCACCTGGAAAGTCTCATTGGGGGACTCCATGAAATTGACTTTGACTGTGTTAAGAATTGTTTTGGAGAAGGTGAGATATCCATACTGGGCTAAAGCTTGGAGAGCAACAACAGTGTCCTGAAAAGAATGACATGATCCCTGATTAGATAGATACCCAGCTGTAGGATGGTGCATAAGATCAGCACAGCTCCTGTTTCCCTGACACTTTTTGTCAGCACTCATAAATGGAGGGGTACTTTGCAAAGAGCCAAGGAGACAAGATACAAGTTCTGGGGAAATAGATATGAATTACCCCAGAAAAATTGGGATAATGCTGTGTCAAAACTGACTGCTGTCTACTGCTAACTTGAAACTCAGGTAAATTCCCATTCCTACATCTAAAACACAGGTGAAACTGCCAATGAAAAGCATGATGTGCCCTGACAAGGAAACTTATGCACCATTTATCAAATATTATTCAAACAAATACGCAGTCAGGAAGATACGCCCTACTATCGAGATCCAGCTTGCAGGCTAACCTGAAGTTACAAAAGCTTTCTTTTTACCCCACCAAGTTGTTACCTGGCTGGAGGAGAAACCACCATAAGGGTTCTGTTGTTTGACGAGCCAGCGCACAACGCGAATAATGTAAGATGAGTCTTCTGGAGTGAGGTTGGCTTTGTTGAGCAAAGCCAGGAGCACATAGCTTGTCATTTCAATCTCAGCAGAAGGGGCATGGGAATAGAAGGCAGGGAAATGTTCTGCTTGTGGCTTATTTTCTCTTTGCCAATGAACTGAACCACCTGAAAACAGAAAAGTAGGGTGTAGAAAGCATGGAAAAATTGCTTGCTGGTAAATTCACTACAGCAGCACATGGGAGACACACATATGTTTCTGTCTCTGCCTTTACTCAGAAGTTTCTTCAGCCATGAGTGTCCTGAACTAGATAAGCTTTAGTTCCAGGATGGGAAAGAAAGCAGGAAGAAATGGAAAGGGAATTAATAAAAGGAGAGGCTGTATAAGGCAAGGAGGGGTTAAAGTGAAGTCGGTGCAGCAGAAGGATGGTAAGGCAGCATGCACCTCACAGTCAAGGGAACAGGGTTTATTCAGCATGTAGAAGAGGAGGCCGATGAGGAAGCGAGGTACAATCTTCCACCAACTCGGACTGAGACTTCCAGGGGTCCCTCCCCACCTCCATTTTTTAATAATTCTAAGAAAATCAGGCCACACCTCAATCTTTTGTGAAGCCAAAAGAAAAAGAGATAAATTCAGTAGCATAGCAGGAATGAAACGGGAAGGGAGCAGCACGAATGAGAAAACTGGACATCAGAACAGCTTAGATTGTAACACTGGCCATTCCATCAGCTGCATTGCCTCTATCATGGCCACACGGCACTTACCATCTCTGGTAGCTGTCTCATCCAGCTTCTCCAGGAAGAATTGGGATCTCTCCTCATTGCCAGCTAAGCCGTAAACATAGGCAAAGAGGGCCTGGTTGTATAAGTTGTGGACCCCATTGCTAAATGCATTCTCCAAACAGTTCATGCCCCTCTGAACGATAGGATGCTAGTAATGCAAAATAGAGTGGGATTGTCAGGTACTTGGATCTGTGTCTCAGCTTCTCTTTAAATATTTTCATCACTGCTTAAGCTGCCATCACTGACCCTTCATGCTAAAAATCCATGGCATTTTTAAGAGTCTGTAAAAACTGCCATGCCAGTGTTGCTGCCTTCTTTCTGCATTTGTTTAGAGGCAACATGGCTGGACTAACAGAGCCATGGATTTGTGAGATGACCTTATGCAAGTGAATCTTTTTTATCTTGGTTGCTTTGGCTCCCAAATATGGATCAGTTTTACAGAACTATGTAAAGTGTATTGAGATACCATGATGAAGCAGGCTCTCTCAGATGGATGTTATTGCTCATTTGCTAGCTAAAGCTATCAAGATAATTCTTCATCCCTTTTAGCCTTCCAGACAGTCTCTGTGAGCTCTAATTCAGCTCAGACATTACCAGCACACTACTAACCATGTTCTGTCTAAGCAGCTTCACTTACAGATGTGGCACGAGTTTTTGGAGCTTCTTATGAAGATATTGGGACATAATTCATGATGCTGTAGAACTATTTGATTCTACACAATGTTTTTATCCTGCCAGTCTCGGGTCCTTAAATGAGGCCTCATACCACAGTGCCTAAGGGACCTACAACACTCAGCATGCCTAGACCATATTTGTCAGATTGTGGATGATTCTCATCTTCCCCATTTTAAAAAGAACAAAGTCATCAAAAAACCCAGGGTCTCAAGGATATGCAGGAATTATATTACAGAAAACAATTCCCTTGTGCCTAGTGTTCCAACCAGCAGGTCATTGTTTCCTTCCATTATTGACAATGACAAAGGGAAACAGAAACACAGCTTGGATCTAAATGCACAGAGAGAGTTTGAAGGACTGAAGATTTGGATAGCTTGGACTTTGGACCAGGCAAATTCAGAGAAGATTCCAAACTGTACTCTGGATGGAGTGAACAAGTTCTGCCTGGATCTTGCACCTACATAGACTATCATTTTTTAACACAACTGGACTCCTCAGGGGTTTTAAAAATTAATCCATAGGAACTAAATGCATAATTGATTTGCAACACTCATCAAATACTTATGCCAACTTCAGTGTTCTGGAAACAGATTTCCTCAGCTGACCCTGCTGTCCTACAATCAGTATTTACCACATTATTAAACATGGATGTGAGGAGCGATGTACACTGTTTGACTAATAGCTGACCAGACTAATAGAAAATAACAGCATCAAATACCTACCTCAGTAGAGTGTCCAGCCTCCAGTAATGCTGCCACAACGTAGGCTGTGAGTGAGTATTCAGCTTCTTCTCCATCCTGAAGAAAAAGCAAACAAAGAATGGGTCAGTACAAATGTCCTATAGAGAAAAAAATGTGAATTAATTCATAGTTCAGATACCAGTTAGATTTGAGATCAGAAGTAATTTCCGTCTTCCCGTGTGCAGAGGAACAAGAAAGATCAAGTTCACTCAGGATAAAACCAAAATTATTTCATAGTAATGTGCTCTGGACAATCCTGATTTAGCAGGGGAATTGCACTAGATGTTCTCTAGAGGTCCCTTCCAACCCTGACAATTCTGTGATTCTGTGATTTTCTTGGCTTTTGCACATACGCAATAAAGCACATTATAGTCTGTTGCTGAACATACAATGCAGTGGTGGAAAATAAAACCAGAGACTTCTGGCTCAGAAAGTTATACTCGTTTCTAGCTCATCAATACCAGTAATACCATCAATACCAATAAGAATCATGACCTGCTTGTGTATGAGACACAAGAGAACAGTACTAGGAAGAGTAAGAGTGTGGTGATAAGCTTCTGTCTAGAAGAAATCATAGAATCATAGAATGGTTTGAGTTGGAAGGGACCTTCAAGAT